>BKCP01012292.1:794841-852305 GCA_008636005.1 Striga asiatica
GTGAGCTTCTTTTTTCGAACGAGGTTTCCTAGACAATGCTTATCTAGGTTTGTCCTCGATTGGTCACTCAAGTTCCCTAGACCGATTTCCCGGGCTCATTATCCCATTCCACGAGGTGGCTCGGGATAAGAGGAGCCTAGTCCGTACCTGCTCGCGAACTCACCTTTTATTCCCTATTTTTTTCTTTCTTTTTTCCTTTTTTTTTCGAACGGAGTGGCACAAATGTACATCATAAGTGTAATCACATAAACACATAGTCGATCGAGATGCACTACAAATGAATAGCATAACACGTTTACAATGATAATCGAGCATAAGGTAAGTATATCTCAAGTCAATCAATCGAGAACAACAAGGGACAAAACAATTCCGTGAATTCACATGCGGGTCCCACATTTAACAAACTATCATCCAATTCAATGGTACCATCGAAATCATCAAGTTCATAAAGCACGAAAGCTAACAATGACGCCAATCAACATACGTATCTCGCCACTTAACCATTTTGTGCCTTTAAACTCACATCAAGCATCATGAAGGGGGAATCGATACAAACACACAAAAACACAAACAATAACCGGTCCAAAACATGAAAATACGAAAAATAAAACACCAAAAACAAAAGAAACCTCGCCTAAACATGCATAATCACGAAATCCCTCCCCCACACTTAAAACAAAGCAATGTCCTCATTGCTTGACCCAAAAAGCATGGAATATAGCACATAATCATACAAGCTCATGCAAGAAAAGAAACGAAATAACAAAAACGAACGAAAATAAGAAGCACACAAGCACGAACACAAGCAAAGAAACAAGAGAAAAAGAAAATAAGGAAAAGAAAACGCGTACTCAACACGGCGGTGCACCACCATGTGTCCAATGGTGATCATCCGGTAGGAATAGAGCAAATGATCCAAGTGTCTTTGAGCGAAAGTCGAAGTCACCCAAATGGTTGAACATTGAAGACATGAACCGATCTAAGCAAAGGCCTTATATGTGCATCTTGGTGAGATAATGGCCGTGAATTCATAAACTCGACAAAGACGCACGTAAGCTTTAAAGCTCGAAAATCGGGCCTCGAGGCGCACTCAATGAAACTCACCATGCATGGCACGACCAACTCCTCAATGTGTGCATCATAACGCATCGATTACCGGCACTTGCCGTTAGGAGCAACCTACAAACTCAAAAATCCGGCAACACAACACAAGAATTGGCACGCCCGGCAAGACGTGCCTATCACATGAGTCTAACTCCAATAACCAAACAATACTACTCCGGCAAGAGTAGTCATCCAAACTCGACAAAAATAAGTGAAAATAGAAAGAAAGTTCAAGCCATTGTACCTTGGAATTTGCCGAGAAAATGGTTGCCGGAGTTGGTAAAGAGAGAAATCCGTGGAAATCGGAGTTTGGGTCGCCAGAAAATACGCCAATCGCCAAGGAACGATGATAAGTGCAAAGAGAAGCTCGAGAAAAGCTAACCGGAACTCGGTGAAAGCTCGTTCGTCGGAAAAAATAGTTGCCAGAAAAGTTCGCCGGATCCGGCGACGGTGACCGGAAAAAGGTGCGTCTCGGCGAGAGGAGTCCGGGAGTGCCTTCGGATTTTCATAACTCCAAGTGAGTCGCCGTCAATTTGGATTAGAAAGTTGAAGTAGATTTGTAGATCTACGAGCTTTTAGCCGGAAACTGGAAGCCTTCCCGTCGGAATTTTTGCATGAATCCGGGATATGTTGTTGGCACCGACGAGAGCTACACGTTGATGTAAAAATTTTCGTGATCGGAGGTGGTTGGCCGGAGCAGGTGGCGGCGCGCGGCGGCGGCGCAATTGGCGTGAGCTTGCTGGGGAAGAAAGGTCGCGCCTGGGCTTCGCGGGTCGCGGGCTTGGTTTGGCTAGCGAGCTGAAGTTGGCTGATCGCGAGGGAGCATTGGCGTGCGAAGGTGGACTGGCTGGGCGCGAGTCGGATTTGGGGCCACGAGCGAGGAAGAGCTGAAAATTGGAGCCTGGACGTGTTCGCAGGCGAAACAGGACTGGCGGGCTGCGAGCTGGAAATCGCGGGGCGCGAGGTGTTCTTCGCGGGCGAGTTGGGACTGGCGGAGCGCGAAAGAGACTTCGGGCCACGAGCTATTCTAAGCTGAAAAATGAGGGTGCCGGATTCGCTGGCGAGTTGGAAGTCGCGGGTTGCGAGACCTTGTTCGTAGGGCGCGGAACAAGACTCGCGGCGCGAGCAGAGTGCGAAATCGTTTTCGCGGGCGAGTGACATGATCCCTTGGCTCCCTTAGTGAAAATCCCACACTTAGCCAAATTTTTACAATTTTCGCTCAAATTCTCCACTCATCTTACGAACAAAATAAAAACTCGTTTTCGCTCTTTTTTTTCGGCTCGACACTAATAAGTCGGCACGAGCACTCATTTTCTCTCTCTCTCTCTCTCTCTCTCTCTCTCTCTCTTTTTAGAAAAGGAAAGAAAAATACAAAAAAGGAAAATGAAGAGAAAAATGCAAGAAAAATAAAAAGAGAAGAATAAAAGCAAAAACGTGGGTTGCCTCCCACGAAGCGCTCGGTTTAAAGTCGCGAGCTCGACTTTCCCGTCAATTCATAGTCAACCGGGCATGGTTTGACGAGCCTCCCGTCCTCCAAACTCCTCATGCTCGTCAAAGAACACGTTTTCCCACCTACTCTTCGGAGGCACCGGGAGTTTCCTCCTCAACTCATCATCAAAATGCACCTTTCCCGAGTTTTCACTTCCACTCCTAGGCTTCTTCTTCGACCCTTTCTTACCCGTTTCGAACCGGTACCATTACCCACATCATCCTTCTTACTCAACTCATCAATTTTCGCCTCAAAATCATCATTCACATTCAATCTCGACCCCTCTACCTTCTTCTCACCAACACAATTGTAATTAAAAAACTTAGAGTGATAGTCGGGATGCACCTTTTTGTCGTTATCCTCCACAAACGAGCATTGGCCAACTTTGGGTGGAGCTTCTCGGGCATTGTTCATCGTGAAGGTAGCCATCTCTCCATGAGCCGAAAGAGTGACTCGTCCATCCTTGACATCGATGTGCGTGTTGGTAGTCATCATAAAAGGCCGTCCAAGCAAAATGGTATGCTCCTTCCCGGTATTTGGGACGTCTCCCACGTCAAGGACTACGAAATCCACCAGCACAACAATAGACCCAACTTTGACCAACACATCTTCAATAATGCCCTTTGGTTCCCTGAACGTTCGATCAGCTAGTTGTAGGCTCATCCGGGTCGGCTTTAGCCCTTGCAATCCCAATTGTTGTAAATCGAGTAGGGCATGAGATTGATACCGACCCCCAAATCAAGCAACCCGGTCGTCGCCTTACCATTCCCAAAGGTTATCCTCATCAAAAAAGCTCCCGGATCGCACTCTTTCCGAGGTATAGTGGTAGAGGCTACCTCAGAAATCATCACTTTCTCGTTATCCTCAAACCTCCGCTTTTCGAAGCTAAGTCTTTGAAGAATTGCACATATGCTGGGAGATTCACATTCACCTTTGAGAGCATGTCGAAAAGGTCCTTGAATTGACGCTCCTTCTTCGTGCCTTGCAAACAGCTCGGGTAAGGGACCGGTGGCCTATAAGGTGTAGCCGTCTTGTGTAAGCCCTCACGTGCATCCATCTTTGACCTCTCCTTCTCGAGCCCCTCATCAACAACGGCTTTACCCTTCGAGACTTCAATCTCCTCAACTGGTTCATTATCCTCCTCGACGAGAGTCTCCTCCACCTCATTCTCCTTAGGCATCTCCACATGATTATCAACTTGCCTACCACTCCTCAACACTGAAATGGCATTCACGTGCTTGGGTTGGCTCGGGAGTTTGTCTTTCATCTTGCTCCATTGCATTTCGCCGAGTGAAGTCCCGAGTTGCCCCACTTGAGTCTCGAGGCATTTGAGGGAAGCTTGGATTGAAGGTACGCCCTTGACCGCATCCTGGAGAGTGGACATGGTCGATGCAAGGCTTTGAAGGTACTTCTCCATATTGTCGATTCGGACATCCGAGGAGTTCGCCTTGGTCTCATTCTCGGGTTCCGGTTGAGGTGGCATTGTTTGCCTTGGAACGAATCCTCCATGTGGTTGTTGGAATCCTTCAAACTCGGGACTCGGTTGATAAGGTCGGTTTTGAGGGGGTGCATGTAACGCCCCGTTTTATTTTAAAGAATTTGCCAAATTTATTTAATAAAAATTAGAGTATTTTTTTTTTTAAAATCCAAGTTAAAATATTTATCGAGAAACGGGCGCTACTTACTAACAACAACAAACAAATAAAAACACCAAATCAATCAATCGATAGAACCTACACAAGCTCGAGCTATCAAAATAACAATCTTAATAATCATAAATTTCAAGACCATTCCCAAACGACTAGCATGAAAGCAATGTTCAAACGAAAATCAACATAGTTCGAAAATGACGAAACAAATAATCCAAAGTACGATAGCAAATAAATAAATATCAAATTTATGCGGAAGCATAGGTTTCAACACATAATGACCACCATCTCGCTCGTCATACGCCACCGCCTCCAGCTCGTCTCAACCTAGAACAAAGGAAGAGAGAAGACAAAAAGAAAATACTAGGGGTGAGCAACCAACTAGCTCACCATTATAGCACAGTTATCCCGTATAATTATTTTAAAAGCAATAAAACATTATCAGTATCGGTATGCACAGAATTCATAGCCTAAACCCCCTACCCAGCCCTATCGCAAACCTCATATGTACATACAACAACCTTCCGGATACAACGGCATGGCTGTAACTGGAAACCTTTCCACCCCCGGGTACAACGGTTCGTAGGATCCTTTCCAGGAGACAGCAGAGATGTTTTTTCCCTTCCGGATACGACGGGCAGGCAACCTCCTACTGCTTTCGCATTCATCAAGGAACTAGCGTTCGAGACACTTAGACTAGAGTTCTCATGCATACAAAACTTTTCAAAGAAATATTACACGAAATAATAAGTGCGATAATTATGGATACAACACAAATGTACCCACCTGATAGCAGCAACAGTTCAAGTCACAAATCTCGAAATGAGGCGAGGTCAACACCTCTAGACACCTACATTAAGTCCAGATACTAAAGTCAACACTTTAATCTAGACCTATGTAGAAAAATTCACAAATTGACTTAGCCGAACTTGGTTCGACCAAGTGGTTCGTGAAGTTCTGTGGATATGGGAACTCTAGGACTTAGACTCGATCAAACCACATATTCAAGTTCACATAAATTCAAGTGAAAGACAAACAAACGAGCCACAAGTAAACACATGGCACATTTGGTCATCAACACTTAACACATTTCAACATAGAAAAACAATTTCTCAAATTCACACTTGAATTAGAAGGCATATCAAATCAATGAGTTAGGTTCTGAAACTTTTACATAAATTTCACATCCCAGTTCTAAGTAAGGTTACCCAATTTCAGCTTCAAACTCCTTATGCATAATTTTATAAAATTCAAACAAGTATTTCGGCAAAAACGAGTTTAAATTAAAAGCACATGATAATGGACGATTCAGGCTATGCAATGTTTATCTAAAATACTAAAGCATGTGAATAGTAACACATAAATTTATCAACTTTCAACACTCAGTATATCAATTTATAAAATTATATCAACATTCAGCCAAATATCGTAATTATATCAAAACTGATCACAACTGAACTCAAAAAATTCTAAACTTTTTACAGCATGCTACACATCACATAATCAGAACTTCTACAAATTTTCAAAATTTTTCAGCTTCAGAACAATTTATAATAATTAAAACAAATTCGGGCAGAAATATCAATTAAATTATTAACCCTATCAACCCTAGTTCAAACATTCTAAAAATTGTGCAGAACACATAAATATACCAGAGACATATCATACACGAAAATAAGCCAAAATGGACTACCACAAAATTATTTATGCATTTTACAATAAACGAAACAGAAATCAAATTAATTTGTAAAAATAGCTAAAAACCTTTGAAAATCACGAAACTTTTACAGCAGCTACATATTCATCAAAAACAGCGGCTCCTAAAATTTCAAGGCAATCGAACTAGTATTAAATTTATAGTGAATTTTTCATTCTAAACAGCTAATATCAATTTCGAAAAATCATAACGGCAATTATACACCTCCAATCGACACAAGGTCAGCGCCATTGTGTTCGAAATAATCCTAACTTCCTAAATCCATAGAAATTCATCAATTATATTCAGTTCTCGCTAGATTCGCACGAATCGACGAGTTCGACATAAAATCACGACAATAATAACATGACGAACGATAATATCACATAAAATCACACTGTTTCTCAATTCCATATAACATGATAACAGCACCTAAACGCATAAATCGCAAACAACACGACATATAACCGCTGAATAAATAGACGAAGAGTCGAGACTCGATACCGTTCTCGGGAATCGGGCGAGAAGGGTTCGAACGGGCTCGACGGTGAACTTCGTCTCGCGAAAGAGGAGAGCTCGTCGCTGAGGTGCTGCTGCTAGGTCGCTGCTGCAAGGTCGCCGGAGAAAAGAGCTCGCTGGTTCGTCGCCGGGAAGTTGTGCGTGGAGGAGACTCGCCGGAAGTTGGGCTGGTTGCGGCGGAGCGAGGAGGAGCAGGCTCGCGGACAGATTTTCTGTGGTGGTGGCGACGGGCTGAGTTCGGAGAGAATGATGATGGACTGAGGACGATGGTGATAACAGAGAAGGGAGAGGGTGATGATGACGAGGGATCACGATGATGAAGGAGAATAAGAGAGAGAGCGAGAGGATGAGATCGGGAAGAAGAGAAAAAAAAAAAAACTGCGGCGTTTGGGATTGTGAAGAGAAACCAAGCAAGAGAAATTATATATACATATGCTATTAGGTTTTAAAGTCTTGTTGACCAAGACAAACAAAATCCAAACACACAACTCACGCGTGAAAGATAAAGAGGAGAAAAATCTGTCGGGCCGGGCCCGAGTAATTGGGCCGAATTTTCCTGCCTCTTGGGTTGGGTTTGCGACATTAAATCGGCTCACGGGCTCGGTTCGCAAAAATAAATCGGCTCACGAACTCAGTTTCGGTTCAAACGAAAATTCTCGGGCTCGATTACGAATTCAAACGTGCGATAAAAATAAACCGAACAATATATATATATATTTAACATATATATATTAATACACATTATTCACATTTAATAATTTAATGAATCATGAAAATCAAAAACAATTAGACATTTAGCATTTAGTCACATTTTGGCAATTAATAATTTATGGCATTCAAGAAAAATAAATATAAATATTATCACAAAATAATAACAATAATAGTAATAATAAAAGAAATATTAATATTCTCAAATAATACAAAAATAAACGGGGCACTACAGTCTACCCACCTAACAAAGGATTCCGTCCTCGGAATTCGAAAGAAAACAAAGATAACTAGAACACGAAAGAGTACAAAGGAGATCAAAAAGCGAAGTCCGGATATCTCCTCCTAATCTCGTCCTCCTTCTCCCAAGTCGCCTCGGACTCGTCGTGTCGGCTCCACAACACCTTCACCAAACTCACAGCCCGGTTCCTCAGCTGATGGACCTTCTGGTCCAGTACGGCAACCGGCACCTCCTCATAGGTGAGGTCTCGCTCGACCTGCAGCTCGCCGAAGTCCACCACATGGTCGGGATCATGTACATATCTACGCAACATGGAGACATGAAACACATCATGCACCCCTGACAAGTCCGGTGGTAAAGCTAACCGATTCGCCAAGTTCCCGACTCGAGCTAGGATCTCGAAGGGTCCGATATAGCGAGGCCGAAGCTTCCCTTTCTTCCCGAAGCGAATCACACCCTTCATGGGCGAGACCTTCAGAAAGACGTGATCACCAACAGCATACTCGTGCTCTCGCCGCTTCCGATCGGCATACACCTTCTGCCTCTCCTGGGCAGACCGGATATGCTTCCGGATCGCCTCAACAGCTTCCGAAGTCCTACGAATGAACTCCGGACCCATGAACTTCCTCTCTCCGACCTCATCCCAATACAAAGGTGTTCGGACCTTCCGTCCATACAAAGCTTCGTAAGGGGCCATCTTGATCGAGGAGTGGTAGCTGTTGTTATAAGACAATTCGACCAACGGGAGCGCAGTCTCCCAAGTCAGGCTCCGGTCCAAGACCACAACCCTCAATATATCCTTCAAATACTGGATCATCCGCTCCGACTGACCATCTGTCTGAGGGTGAAAGGCGATACTGAACTCCAACCTCGTCCCCATGAGTCGGTGCAGAGTCTTCCAGAACTGGCTCATGAACTTCGAGTCACGATCAGACACAATCTCCACGGGCACTCCATGAAGTTTGACGATCTAATCAACGAACAACTCGGCATACGCACTAGCCTTCATAGTCGTCCAGACGGGCAGAAAGTGGGCGGACTTCGTGAGTCGATCCACAATCACCCAAATGGAATCATGACCGGATCTCGATCTCAAAAACCCACCAAGAAATCCATCGTGAGTCGCTCCCATTTACACATGAGAATCTCAAGCGGTTGCAACATGCCTCCCGGTTTCTGGTGCTCAGCCTTCACTTGCTGACACACTAGACAACCACTCACGAAACGGGCCACCTGCCTCTTCATACCTCGCCACCAAAACGACTTTCGGAGGTCCTGATACATCTTCGAGCTGCCAGGATGGATGGTGTACGGGGCACTATGAGCTTCTCTCAATATCTCCTTTCGCAGTTCCCACACCTTCGAAACACATAGTCTACCCTCGAAGACTAATGCCCCATCAGATGCGACTGCGAACCCTCCAACTCGACCGGCTTCCATCAACTCCTTCATACGGTATAGAAAACGATCATTCAGCTGCTCGGCGACAATTCTCTCACGAAGAGTCGGCCCCACAACCAAGGCGGTCAACACACCCCCGACTGTCGAAGTCGACTCCACTGTCTCTAACTGCAGTCGCTCGAACTTTCGAACAAGGACATCCTGCCCGGTGAACAGACAAGACTACTGGCCATGACTCTTCCGACTCAACGCGTCGGCGACCACGTTAGCTTTTCCAGGATGGTAGCTAATAGTGCAGTCGTAGTCCTTGACCAACTCAAGCCATCTCCTTTGGCGCATATTGAGCTCCTTCTGAGTAAAGTATACTTCAAACTCTTATGATCGGTGAAAATCTCACACTTGCCTCCATAGAGGTAGTGCCGCCATATCTTCAAGGCGTGGACAACTGCAGCTAACTCAAGATCATGAGTGGGGTAGTTCTGCTCGTGAGACTTCAGCTGCCTCGAAGCATAAGCTACAACCTTCCCTTGCTGCATTAGGACACATCCCAAACCCATCTTCGAAGTGTCACCATAGATGGTGAACTCCAAAGTTGGGTCGGGAATCGACAGGACAGGTGCGGTGGTAAGTCTCCTCTTCAACTCCTGGAAACTATCCTCGCACTCGGAACTCCACTCAAACCTCACGGCCTTCTTCTTAAGGTTGGTTAGGGGTCGGGCTATCTTCGAGAAGCCCTCGATGAACCTCCTGTAGTATCCTGCTAACCCCAGGAAACTACGAACGTCGCTGGCACTTCTTGGTGTTTCCCACTTGCTCACAGCTTTGATCTTGCTGGGATCCACCCCAATGTCTCTAGCTGTCACAATGTGGCCAAGGAAGGCCACACGATCCAGCTAGAATTTACACTTCGAAAACTTCGCGTACAGCTTCTCGCTGCAAAGAGTCTCCAGCACAGTCCTCAGATGCTCCTTGTGCTGATCGATGTCCCGAGAATAGACCAGAATGTCGTCGATGAAAACAATAACGAACTGGTCCAGATAAGGATGGAAGACCCTATTCATAAGGTCCATGAACACGGCCGGGGCATTACTGAGTCTGAACGGCATTACCACAAACTCGTAGTGGCCATATCGGGTACGGAATGCGGTCTTAGAGATATCCGACTCCCGGATCTTCAGCTGATGATAGCCAGACCTCAAATCAATCTTCGAGAAGACACTGGCTCCCCTCAGCTGGTCGAAGAGATCCTCAATACGAGGAAGAGGGTACTTGTTCTTAACCGTCAGATGGTTAAGCTCGCGGTAATCAATGCACATGCGCATGGATCCGTCTTTCTACTTCACGAATAGGACGGGCGCACCCCACGGAGAAACACTCGGTCGAATAAAACCGAGCTTGAGCAGTTCTTGGATTTGGGCCTTGAGCTCTTGAAGCTCCTTCGGTGCCATACGATAGGGAGCCTTAGAAACGGGGCCAGCTCCTGGGACTAGATGGATGGTGAATTCAACTTGACGGTCGGGTGGTCCTCCGGGCAGCTTATCGGGGAAAATGTCGAGGTACTCGCAGACAATGGATACTCTCTCGGGTGTACGCTCATCAACGGCATCGTTCACCATAGAGACGAGATAGCCTTGACAGCTACCCTTGGAAAGGCTCTTCCTAGCTTGCAAAGAAGAGATGACTCGAGGCACAGTCCTCGAATTCACCCCATAAAAGACAACAGACTGATCGGAATTGGAGAAAAGGGTGAATTCACGCTCTTGGCACCGGATATCGGCTCGATAACGAGTGAGCCAGTCCATGCCCAAGATCACGTCGAAGTCTCGCATTTCAATCACATAAACATCAACTTCGAACACACGCCCACCGATAGAAACAGGAAGATCACGAACCAGAAAATCAGACATAACAGTTTTTCCCGAGGCTAGGCTAACCTCGAGAGGATCAACTTGGCAAGTATTCAAAAAAGATAGGGCCTCAAGACATTGGGATGAAATAAACGAGTGGGTTGCTCCAGTATCACACAAAGCAAAAACAGGCACGTTGGATGACGAAAGCATTCCGGACATGGTACCTGTATTGTTGTTGGCCGCCTCGTCATGAGTGATGGTGTAGACACGAGCCTGGCCTCCAGCCCTCTGCTGGTTAGGTGGAGGCTATCTGGGCTGCTGCTGCTGGTTCGGCCTCCTTGGCTCTGGGCAGGTGCGGGAGAAGTGGCCCTTCCTCTGGCAGTTGAAGCAAGTCATGTCGGTAGCCCGACATGCATTGGCTTCATGAACTAGCCCGCATGCTCTACATGGCGGGGTCTCGGCAGGAATCTGGCGAAGAGGCTGGACAAACTGTGCAGCAGGCTGCTGCTGAGGCTGGCGCGGACCATGGTTAGAGCGCTTGTTCTTCTTACGGTTCTGCTGATCATTCTTCCTCTTGCCAGAGCTAGAGGACGGAGGAGCTGAAGCATACGGAACCGGATACGGATAAGGCACCTGAGCAATAAGCGGCGGCTGATAAGACAAAGGCGGGATGAGAGGAGGTACAGCCTGGACAGGCTGAGCAGCATGATAAACAGAAGGAACAGGATCTGCCGGAAGGATAAAGCTCTCCACTCTCTGAGCCCGACTGATGGTGTCGGCATAAGACAACAGTCCGTGACTCCCAACTAGCTCACGGATTCTCGGATTCAGCCCTTTCAGAAACTTATTGGCTTTATTCTCATCGGTGCTCACAGAATCACCAGCAAAAAGGCACATTCGGGTGAAAGTGCGGATGTAGTCGTCCACGCTGGTACCGCTCTGCTGAAGATGGTAGAACTCGTGCTCCATGCGATCCCAAAAACTCTGGGGAAGGAACTTGGTACGAACCATTACCTTCATCTGCTCCCAGGTGAGGGCATTGAGCTCAGCCTCTGGCCTTCAAGCCCAGTGGTCGACCCACCAGTCAGAAGCATCTGCCTTCATCTGGAAGGCGGCGAGAGCTACTCGCTGTCTATCAGGAAGAGGGAGCACAACGAAGATCTTATCGAGCTCCTTCATCCACTCAAGCACAGCAGTGGGGGCCTCACTACCCGAGAAAGTGGGCGCATGCATGCCCTGAAACTGGACAATGAGTCGGGGAAAATCCATGGCCTGAGGGGCCTGCTGGTGAGGTGGAGATGGAGGCGGGGTTTGCTGACGGTTGCGAGCATTGCGAACATTGCGATTACGAGTGGCCATTGTTCTACATTGAACAAGCCGAAAAAGTTTAACACCAAAACCAAAATTTAAAATAATTATAAGAAATCTAGAGTTCGTCATGAAACACTAGAGTTCAAAACATTTCAAGGTGGATAGATTCCTAAACCCCAGATAAATTAAACAAAACCATAAATTCATACCTTGAGCTGGCGCGGCGAGACGAAGCGAGTGGTCAATGGTCATTAAACACTTAATCACAAATGAACCAGTCTACAGAAAAGCAAGACTGACTCTGATACCAAACTGTAACGCCCCGTTTTATTTTAAAGAAATTACCGAATTTATTTAATAAAAATCAGAGTATTTTTTTTTAAATCCAAGTTAAAATATTTATCGAGAAACGGACGCTACTTACTAACCACAACAAACATATAAAAACACCAAATCAATCAATCGATAGAACCTACACAAGCTCGAGCTATCAAAATAACAATCTTAATAATCATAAATTTCAAAACCATTCCCAAACGACTAGCATGAAAGCAAGGTTCAAAGGAAATTCAAGTTAGTTCGAAAATGACGAAACAAATAATCCAAAGTACGATAGCAAATAAATAAATATCAAGTTTACGCAGAAGCATAGGTTTCAACACATAATGACCACCATCTCGCTCATCCTACGCCACCGCCTCCAGCTCGTCTCAACCTAGAACAAAGGAAGAGAGAAGACAACAAGAAAATAATGGGGGTGAGCAACCAACTAGCTCACCATTATCGCACAGTTATCCCGTATAATTATTTTAAATCAATAAAACAGTATCAGTATCGGTATACACAGAATTCATAGCCTAAACCCCCTACCCAGCCCTATCGCAAACCTCCGATGTACATACAACAACCTTCCGGATACAACGACATGGCTGTAACTAGAAACCTTCCCACTCCCGGGTACAACGGTTCGTAGAATCCTTTCCAGGAGACAGCAGAGATGTTTTTCCCCTTCCGGATACGACGGCATGGGGCGTCCCTCCTGGATACGACGGGCAGACGACCTCTTACTGCTTTCCCATTCATCAAGGCACTAGCGTTCGGGACACTTAGACTAGAGTTCTCATGCATACAAAAATTTTCAAAGAAATATTACACGAAATAATAAGTGCGATAATTATAGATACAACACAAATGTACCCACCTGATAGCAGCAACAGTTCAAGTCACAAATCTCGAAATGAGGCGAGGTCAACACCTCTAGAAACCTACATTAAGTCCAGATACTAAAGTCAACACTTTAATCTAGACCTATGTAGAAAAATTCACAAATTGACTTAACCGAACTTGGTTCGACAAAGTGGTTCGTGAAGTTCAGTGGATATGAGAACTCTAGGACTTAGACTCGATCAAACCACATATTTAAGTTCACATAAATGCAAGTGAAAGACAAACAAACGAGCCACAAGTAAACACATGGCACATTTGGTCATCAACACTTAACACATTTCAACATAGAAAAACAATTTCTCAAATTCACACTTGAATTAGAAGGCATATCAAATCAATGAGTTAGGTTCTGAAACTTTTACATAAATTTCACATCCCAGTTCTAAGTAAGATCACCCAATTTCAGCTTCAAACTCCTTATGCATAATTTTATAAAATTCAAACAAGTTTTTCGGCAAAAACGAGTTTAAATTAAAAGCACATGATAATGGACGATTCAGGCTATGAAATTTTTATCTAAAATACTATAGCATGTGGACAGTAACACATAAACTTATCAGCTTTCAACACCCAGTATATCAATTTATAAAATTAAAAAAACATTCAGCCAAATATCGCAATTATATCAAAACTGATCACAAACGAACTCCAAAAATTATAAACGTTTTACAGCATGCTAAACATAACATAATCAGAAATTCTAGAAATTTTCAGAATATTTCAGCTTCAGAACAATTTATAATAATTAAAACAAATTCAAGCAGAAACACCAATTAAATCATTAATCCTATCAACCCTAGTTCAAAAATTCTAAAACCTGTACACAACACATAAATATACCAGAGACATATCATACTCGAAAATCAGCCAAAATGGAGCACCACAAAGTTATTTATACATTTTACAATAAACTAAACAGAAATAGAATTAATTTTTAAAAGTAGCTAAAGACCTTTAAAAACCACGAAAAGTTTACACCAGCTACATATTCGTAAAAAACAACTGCTCCTAAAATTTCAAGGCAATCGGACTAGTATTCAATTTATAGTGAATTTTTCATTCCAAACAGCCAATATCAATTTCGAAAAATTATAACGGCAATTATACACCTCCAATCGACACAAGGTCAGCGCCATTGTGTTCGAAATAATCCTAACTTCCTAAATCCATAGAAATTCATCAATTATATTCAGTTCTCGCTCGATTCGCACGAATCGACGAGTTCGACATAAAATCACGACAATAATAACATGACGAACGATAATATCACATAAAATCACACTGTTTCTCAATTCTATATAACATGATAACAGCACCTAAACACATAAATCGCAAACAACACGACATATAATCGCTGAATAAATAGACGAAGAGTCGAGACTCGATACTGTTCTCGGGAATCGGGCGAGAAGGGTTCGAATGGGCTCGACGGTGAACTTCGTCTCGCGAAAGAGAAGAGCTCGTCGCTGAGGTGCTGCTGCTAGGCCGCTGCTGCTAGGTCGCCAGAGAAAAGAGCTCGCTGGTTCGTCGCCGGGAAGCTGTGCGTGGAGGAGACTCGCCGGAAGTTGGGCTGGTTGCGGCGGAGCGAGGAGGAGCAGGCTCGCGGACAAATTTTCTGTGGTGGTGGCGACGGGCTGAGTTCGGAGAGAATGATGATGGACTGAGGACGATGGTGATAACAGAGAAGGGAGAGGGTGATGATGACGAGGGATCACGATGATGAAGGAGAATAAGAGAGAGAGAGCGAGAGGATGAGATCGGGAAGAAGAGAAAAAAAAATTGCGGGGTTTGGGATTGTGGAGAAACCAAGCAAGAGAAATTATATATACATATGCTATTAGGTTTTAAAGTCTTGTTGACCAAGACAAACAAAATCCAAACACACAACTCACGCGTGAAAGAAAAAGAGGAGAAAAATCTGTCAGGCCGGGCCCGAGTAATTGGGCCGAATTTTCGTGCCTCTTTGGTTGGGTTTGCGACATTAAATCGGCTCACGGGCTCGGTTCGCAAAAATAAATCGGCTCATGGACTCGGTTCCGGTTCAAACGAAAATTCTCGGGCTCGATTACGAATTCAAACGCGCGATAAAAATAAATTGAACAATATATATATATATATATATATGTTGTTGTCTTGAATTAACAACTTAAAACTAAACACAGTTGATGTCCAGAAAATGAAGATAAATGTTTAATTTGGATCTTATTGATTATGTTCACAAGAGTACAGAAGTCGGTTTTAAGCTGAAAACCGAGGTCATCTTTTGTTCGTGTACAATGTGTTCGAAAAGGATCCTCGTACTATCATAAATTCTGCTATTTATTGTACGGTGGCTTTTGTCTTCTTGCTCAAATTGGATAAGGATGCATTTAATGTTGAGCTGCTTCGCTTAAAGCGGCGGGAAACATCAATAATTGCCTTTTTGTTTCGTTGGTCCAATCAGATGCTTCTAATGATTACTTTCTGTTGGAATGTTCAAACTTCATAATAGTCGGTTGACCTGAAGTCGGTTTACTTGCGCTGGTTTCAGATCAGTTTTGGTTCTTTTGAAGGCCTTTCGGAAGTCGGATCTTTTGAAAGACGGTAATTCTTTACAAGTCGGTAATTCGTTCCAATACATACCGACTTGTAATAAGTTTACTTTCTCGCGAATTTACTTCTTCAATAATACGATTAATTTCCATCTTCAATCTTTGTTACTGGATTTGATATCAACAGTGAGGCCCCCGACATCAGTAAGTATTTGAAGCTTTTTAAATGATTGCTGATGTCGTCTGTTGTTTCACTTTATTCCGACTTGGTTTGCATTGTTTACCGACATGAGAACACTTATGGCACTTATGGCATTTGATCTGACATGGCGGCTCTTAAAAGACGTGTCCGCATTAAATGGGTCCAACGGATACAATTTTGTAACGACATGGCGTTTCAGGATATGGCCACGTAGGTTAATAATTACTGTAACGTTATGTCCTTTGAAGACACGTTCGTTACACGCGCCGTTTCCGGATACTTCTAACGGTCATAAATCAAAACCTATAAATTAAAGTCGGTTGCGATGCGCAAAAGATTCCAGTACCTTAAACTTCTTGGCTTTTTCTTGTGCTCTTTCTGTGATCTTTCCTCTGGAAATTTTCTTCGTACACTTGTTTTTTCTTCGATCTCTTCTTCAATTCAAGGTCCTTGGAAATTTCGGTAAGAATTTGCCCTAATTTTTCTCGTTTCCTTGTTCTGTTTCGAGTTTTCCTTTATTTTTATCGATCTTAGAAGAGATGTCTGCGCAAGCTGAGGATAGTAGTAGCCGAACAATTTCTGATATTCCGATTCTTACCGATGAGGATTTGGAATTACCTCTGGAGTATTATCGGTGGGATCCTCTTCTGGTAAAAAGACTGAATCTCAATAGGGATATTATCGATGAGGACAAACGAGTTGAAGAGGACGCTATGTCGCTTCCGGATTACTGGAGACGTCCTGCTCGTCGGTGGCCGGAGCCAATTGACGAGTATAGGGGTGAGCCAAGTATTCTTACCGATGCCGACATTGTTATGCTTCGAGGAGAAGTTTATATTCCTTCTTCGGTAAAGCTGTTTGCTCCATATCCGGGTGAAGAATAACGTGTCCTCCACCAGGCTGTGTTGGTGTTTTTGCTGACTCATTGAGGTCAGGCTTAAGGTTTCCGCTTCCCGCTTTAATCACGGATTATTTAAGGAATTGGGGAATCAGTTTGTGTCAAATAGCGCCCAATTCGTGGAAGAGAATCATTGGTCTTCTGGTATTGTTGAAGGAAAAGGGTTGGGATATGCCAACCGTTGAAGAACTGAGGAGTCTTTTTTCGTTTAGGAGATGTACCGATAGGCAGGTAGCAGATCCTCTGATTTGCTATGCTTGCGCGGGAAGACCCCAAAGTGGTTTTAAAATTGGTGATTTGATCACAGAAATCCCAGATTCTCTGCATGGATTCCAAGAGGAATGGCTATGGGTTGGCGGGGATTGGCAGACTCCAAATTTCAATAAACCTTTGATTGATGGAATGTCAATTCCGATTAATATTAATTCGGCAGTTTGTAAGTATTGTTTTTTCTTCCAGCAAACCGAGTTTGTTCTGACTTGTTTTTTATTTGTGTACTAACAGGTCAACAACTTTACTGTTTGCAGCCAAAAGCAAAGGACTTGAACTCAGCGCGACTTTAAGAGAAAGGATTTCTGAACTGTTCAAACTCAAGAAAACACAGCGCGGTTTTAAGTTGATTTTAAAGGATTCAAGGCTGAAAGCTGTTGGGTTGTGTCCAGAAATTTTAGACGGTTCTTTTCAACCAGGTAAATTCGAATCGAATTTTTCAATCTTACTCGAAGTCGGTAGCTTTTGGATGTCATAATAATTCGGTTTCATACTTGCAGTGTATTATTCACTTCTCGGAGTTCTCGGTTTTAAGACCATTCGTGACGCTAAAGCCTTTCGACAAAGGAGTCCGAATTTGGAGCTTCGAACTAATGTCGGGAAGAGCAAAGAATTGCGTCTAACAGGGATGGGTCGTAAGAAGTTAGTGAAAGCTTATCTGGAGAATCCGATCATGAATCCGCCAAAAACCGATGTCGGTGATGGTGCGACGTCGGTAGCTGCGGTTGTGGTTCTGCAGCCGAATCCTCTGGCTATTGCAGCAGAAGGTCCGATGGCTGCCATTGCTGCTGCTACTGCCACTGTTTCTGAAGTCGAGCCGGTTATTGAAGTCGCTGAAGCAAAGAATCCGCCTGTTATTGACTTGGCGTCCGATGAGCCTGAGGGTGACCGCGAAATTTCCGCTGAGCATGAAGTGCCCGTTACTCGGTCAAGGAAAAGGCGCATGGAAGATGTTCCGGTTACCGAGGAACGCATGAAGAAAAAACATGACACCGGTGACCATGATAAGAAAAAGAAGAAAGAACCACTTATCGATCGGTCCCTTTTGCCAATGGATGAAGAGAGGTTTCTGAATTTTAAACAGCCTCGGGAATCAGTCGAGAAGTGGTTCTCGACTTTCGAATCAGTCGAGATTCCCGAGATCTCAAGCTCGGTTGAATTGCCCAACCATGTAATTGATGCTGCTCGGGTCCCTATGATGGCGTGGGATCCGAGGTCCGAGATTGGAGTATCTTCTCTCCCCAGTACGTACAAGTTCAGATATGCGAAAGCTTGTTTAGGCCGTGCTCTCGTCAGTTTAGTGATGGCCGAAGATGATTTTAGACTTAACGCGGCGCAGGTTGACGAGAAAAAGCATACTTTAGAACTCAGGGATGGAGCCCTTGCATCTCTGAGGGAGGAAGCGGCAGCAAAGGAAAGAGAGTTGCAGGCTAAAGTCACCGAACAAGATGAACAGCTTATGATCGCTCAAAGTGAAATTGAGGCATTGAGAACGGATAAAGCTAGCTTGGATTCTGATGTGTTGAAACTGACAAGTCAAGTGATTGCCTCGGAACAGCGTGTGAAGATGCTCGAGGAACAACTGTCTCGGTGCGAATCCCTTCTCCGCAAAGAACAGGACGCTCACGAAGTAACTCGGAGAAGTCGGTCCGAGGTTGAGGAATTGCTGAAGAAGGACCGAGATGCTCATTTGGCAAAACTCGGCAAATTGCAGGAGGAAAAAATTAAGTTTGCCGAAGAGAAGTATAATGAGGGTGTTCGAGCAGGAAGAATCCTCGAAGCGGAGGCTAATCGACTTAAAGTTAAAGCTGATTCTGACTCAGAGGACGAAGACCGGGAGTTCGAGATGAACACTTGTCTCAATCTACGCTGGATGGTTGAGCGTTTTGATGACGGTCTGTATGATATTGAAGTAGTCCGTCAGTTCCTTCTGCACAAAATCCAAAGCCATAATTTCAATCCCTCCATCGCAACAACTCACATCGAAGCTGACGAAGACGAAAAGAATTTCTGTGAGGGCCTCCTTGCTGCAATCAGGGCTGAAGCCGGTTTTGAAACCTCTGAACCAGCTCGAGAAAGGGAGGCTCGTCTGCGTCGTGCCTTCGTCAACATGGTGCTTGAGGGTGAGAAGGAGAAGAAGTCGGAGCTGGCTAACATTTTTGTGAAGACCTTGTCCGAAGTTAGCTTGCAGGAAGAACTGGAGAAGATGACTCCTGAGCAGCTTCGGAAGTCGGTTGTGGCTTTCCTCGAGAGAAAAGTTGCGGAGCTTTCACAGAAGGATGATCAGTCTGAAATGATCAAGTCGTCTGAAGTCGGGGAAGAAGATACAATCTTGAACAAGCATGTCCCTGTGACTCCTTCTGAGCTTGAACAGGCTGCGAAAGCTGAAGAGGATCGAGTCTTCGACATCATCAGCCGTGTCTTGTATGAAGAGATTATCAAAAATGATGCTGGAGGAGCAACCAGAGAGGAAGACAATGCTGATGATGTGGCCAAGGTAGTTGATGAGCCGGCGAAATCGACTTAGTTTGTTATTTGTTTTTTGTGTAGTTTTTATTTTGATTTTTGGATTGTGTTCTCGGTATGTCGAGACACAATATTTCTATTGTAATGAATTATTTTATGAATGAAAATTTCGTTTTAAGTATTTCCATTCATATTTCCATTCATATGTGTTAAGAAGTCGGCCAAACTTTAAATTTTTAAGTGGACGCCATCTTTTGAGATGGAAACTCGGATATTTATTTCAAACCAATCTTCAGGATTTGAATTTCAAGACAATCCGATATTAATTTTATTGTGTCCATAACCTTCCCAAGTCACTGTACTTTGGTATTCGAAGGTTATTAGTTTGGTCGAGAAAGATATTACTTACCGAGTTAATAAGGCTCGGTTTAAATTTGAAATATCTTTCAGAAATTTCAAGTATTAGTCTTGTCCAAGTTATAAGCTTGGCTACATAAAGACTAATTGTATACCAAGTAGAAGTATCTCGGTTCTTTTGAAGAGTATTAGTCCTGTCCAAGTTTTAACCTTGGCTAAATAAAGACTAATTGTATACCGAGTTAAAATATCTCGGTTCTTTTGAAGAGACTCTTTAGCACACAATTTTATTATATACATCAAAATGTGTACAGAGTCATTGTTACATCGAGAACATTCACTGGAAATATTTCTTCAGATAAACAGCATTCCATGGATATGGAAGAATAAGTCCATCTGGCTTTTCAAGTCGGTAAGTTCCTTTTGGAAGTACTCGATTGATCTTAAATGGTCCTTCCCACTTTGGTTTCAAAGGCCCCGGATCTGGTCCAGTAATTCTTTTAAGTACCAAGTCACCGACTTGAAATGATCGAGGCTTCATCTTCGAGTTGATATATTTTTCACTTTTCTGTTTGTATGCAGCATTTTTAAGTTCTGCCATGAGACGAGTTTCGTCTAAAAGATCCAGATTGGCTTTTAAGTTTTCTGAGTTGGCTCTATCTTGAAACTTCGTTACTCGATAAGTTGGAGACCCGAGTTCGACAGGAATGACTGCTTCTGATCCATAAGTCAGAGAAAATGGTGTTTCTCCTGTTGCGTGGCTTACTGTCGTTCTATAAGCCCATAATACATGTGGTAACTCTTCGGGCCATGATCCTTTTGATGCATCAAGTCGAACTTTCAAGCCATTTTTAATAATCTTATTGATTGCTTCGACTTGTCCATTAGATTGGGGATGGTATGGTGAAGAAAAGAAGTGTTTAATCTGATATTCTTCACAGAGGGCTTCAAGTCGTTTTCCTTCGAACTGTCGACCGTTGTCGGTTATTATCGAACTCGGTATACCGAACCGGCATATGATCGATTTCCAAACAAAGTCCACGACTTTCTGTTCGGTTATCGTAGCTAGTGGTTCAGCTTCGGCCCACTTGGTAAAATAATCGACTGCTACTATAGCAAATCGAACACCTCCTTTTGCAGTTGGTAGTGGGCCGATTATATCGATTCCCCATCTGGCAAATGGCCACGGACTATAGATCGATTTTAAAGATTCTGGGCTCTGATTTACATTTGGAGAGAATATTTGACATTTCACACATTTACGTACCCAATTCATCGCGTCTGCTTTCAAAGTCGGCCAATAATATCCTTGTCGAAGTATTTTGTATGCTAATGTTCGTGCTCCATGATGATTTCCACAAATTCCTTCATGGACTTCTTCAAGGACATATCGTGACTCTGGCTCAGCTAAACATTTTAGCAAGGGAAGAGAGTATCCTCGTTTATAAAGAATTCCATTATCTAGTGTAAACCGAGCAGCTCGTATGCGAAGAGTTCGGGCTTCTTTTGGATTTTGAGGCAAAGCTCCTGTTTCCAAGTATGTTATAATCGGTGTCATCCAAGTCGGTGATTTCTGTAACTCGGTATGTAAGACTTCGGGTACTGAAATAGAAGGCATCTCTTGATGACCGACTTGGACATACTCGACATCCTCCAATCCGGTACTTGATGCAAGTTTGGACAGAGTATCAGCTGGAACATTTTGTGAACGAGGAATATGTTCCAACTGAATATCAAATCGGGACATCTTCTGTTTTAGAAGCGTCAAATATGGAAGTAACCGAGGTTCTTTAACTTCAAAATCTCCATGGACTTGATTTACCAGCAATTGTGAATCAGAGAATACTTTTAACTTCTTTACGTTCATGGAGTCTGCAAGATTTAATCCAGATAAGAAGGCCTCGTATTCGGCTTCGTTATTTGTTGCCGGAAAGAGAAACTTGATAGAATGACAGAACATCTTGTTCTGTGGGTCAATAAGAATGATTCCTCCTCCAGCTCGATGTTGAGTTAAGGAACCATCAACATACAACGTCCATGATTGATCTTTATTGATCGTCTCGACTGCAGGAGTAAACTCGGCAACGAAATCAGATAAAGCTTGAGCCTTTATTGCGGTTCTCAGTTTGTAATGAATATCATATTGACCGAGTTCTATGGCCCATTTGATTAATCTTCCCGATGTATCTGGTCGGTGTAAAATCGACTTCAAGGGATAAGAAGTAAGTACTGTTATTGAATGTTCTTGGAAATAAGGACGTAACTTCCGAGCAGCGATAACGAGGGCATATGCTAACTTCTCCATCGCTGGGTATCGCAATTCGGCTTCATGTAAGGCCTTACTGATGTAGTAGATTGGATATTGTTGGTGTCCTTCTTCACGAATTAGAACAGCACTGATTGCAGAATCACTTACTCCTAAATGTAGATATAGCATTTCTTCGGGAATCGGTTTCTGTAAAGTTGGAATTTGAAGGAGTGTTTCCTTTATTTGTTCCAGAGCTTGTTGACATTCTTCAGTCCATTCAAAGCATTTTCCTTTCTTTATAGACTCAAAAAAGGGTTTGCATCGATCTGTTGACTTTGATAGGAACCGATTTAAGGCAGCAAGTCGGCCAGTAAGAGCTTGAACTCCTTTTACCGATGTGGGAGGCGAGAGATCTATAATTGCCTTTATTTTCACTGGATTTGCTTCGATACCCCGTTGAGTGACGATATATCCCAAGAATTTTCCAGAACCGACTCCGAAAGTACATTTCTTTGGATTAAGCACCATAGAATATTCCCTCAGGATGTTGAACATTTCCTGTAAGTGATCAATATGATCGGCCGCATGAACCGACTTGACTAACATGTCATCCACGTAAACTTCCATGGTATGTCCGATGAGCTTGGCAAACATTTTATTAACCAGCCTTTGATATGTGGCCCCAGCGTTTTTAAGACCGAATGGCATCATAGTATAACAATATAATCCTCGGGCTGAATAGAAAGATGTATGTTCTGCCTCTTCAGGGTTCATAGGAATTTGATTATAACCCGAATATGCGTCCATAAAACTCATCAATTCATGTCCAGCTGTGGCATCCACCATATAGTCGATATGTGGTAAAGGGTAACTGTCTTTAGGACAAGCTTTATTTAAGTCGGTAAAATCAATGCAGAGTCGCCATGCACCGGAACTCTTTTTTACCAAAACAGGATTTGACACCCAAGTCGGGTATTTCGTCTCTTGAATGAATTTGTTATCAACCAATTTTTGAACTTCTTCTTCCAGAGCTTTCTGTCGATCAGGACCGAGTTTGCGTCGTTTTTGGACCACCGGTTTAATTGTTGGATCCAAATTGAGTCGATGAGAAGCGACCTTTGGATCAATTCCTTTCATATCTTCATGTTTCCAAGCAAATACGTCAGAATTAGCTTTGAGGAATTGTATGAGCCGAGTTCGTATTGGTTCTTGAAGATTGGCCCCAATTTGCACCGACTTGTGACAGGCAGGGTCGTCGAGGAATATTACTTCGATCTCTTCTGATGGTTCAGCTCAATCAAGCTTGCTTTTCTCTTTAAATTGAATTCGAGGATCAAGTGCATCTTCTTCTTTAATTGGCTCTTTTCCAGGACGCCTTTCACGATCACAAATCAGATCGTTATTTGATTTTGTTGGATCAAGTTCCATCTCGGTATTGTATGATTCCGAGTTGATGAGTGTTGAATCTTCTTGGCTTTCTTCAATATTCTCCATCATATGTACAGGCATACATGATTCATGCCAAGGTTTGACCCAAACCATTCCGCGAGCTTCGTATTGATCTCCGTAGTGAGTTCCTTCCCCATTATTGGTGGGAAATTTCAAAGCATAATGAAATATTGATACAGCTGCACGAAGCTTATATAAAGCAGTCCTTCCAATGTTGGCATTATATTGATTTTTAAGATCCATCACCTTGAATGTCTCCATAATGACTTTGGAAGCTTGTCCAGGAATTCCGAACCGAATTGGCATAGTAATTTCACCAAGGGTTGATGTTATTGTTCCATTAAAACCTTGTACTTGATCCTTACAGGGTTTTAACTCGGCTGGATCGATTCCCATTTGTTCAAACGTACGTAACATCATGATACTTGAATATGCTCCGGTGTCCACCAACATACGATGTATCGGTATTCCACAGATGGGTGCCGTGATTATTAAGGGATCAGCATGAGGGTGAGCAAAGTAACTAGCATCATCCACATTGAATGTTATTGGGCAATTATTTCGAGCATTAATTTTATCTCGGAGGTCGGTAGTCAGAATAGTTTTACCCGAGTTAAAAGCTTTTCGAGCATACGCTTTCAGTTGCCTCCGTGATTCAAACGTTGTATTGCTGCTATTATTGACCCGAGGTACATGGTGTGAATTATCAGGATTATAATATCCTCCTCGACACATCGTTTCAGTCGAGTCTCTTTCTCTTTGATTCATCATGTATATTTCTTTCTCACTTGATCTCACCCGTTTTGGATTAATTGGACGTTCTTCATCGTCGTCATCATCTGGTAAATCCGGCATTCTTCCCTTCCGTTTATAATCAACATTTTTGGCAAATCTTTGGACTTGAGGATGTCCGATAAGTCGCAACAAGGCAGAAAGTAAACCAAGACATTCATCGGTATTATGACCTGCCGACTTATGGTATGAACAATATCTCGTTTTATCAAGTTTTTCTTCGGGAGTTCTAACAGGTCGTGGGTCAGGAAGAATCCCTTTCCCTTTTAATTCTTCAAATATAGTTGCTGCTCCCGCCGAGAATACCGTTTGGTAGCTAGATTTGACTTCATTAAGGTATTTAGTTCTGGCTTCTTGCACTTCAGGGATCTTTGGATTCCCAAATCGAGATTTATTTGGTTTGAAGAATTAATTTTTCTTCTTTTTCGACTCTTGCCCGACTTCCGACTTCAGCGAGGAAAAGTCGATATTAGGAACCGACATTGATTCTTCAGCTAAAATATGCTGTTGAGCCCGAGCTAAAAAGTCTTGAAATGAAGTCGGTTTATTTTGGTATATGCTCCATCGGAACAACGAGTTTGGCTTCAATCCGGCTATAGCTGTGACCAATAGCGTTTCGGGATGGCATTGCTCCATATTTTGTATGCGTTCGTTGAACCGAGTAATATAATCTTTCACACTTTCATCATCTTTTTGTACAATATTTGCGATCGATTCTTTGGGAATTAAAGAAACTCGGGCCCCGATAAAATGAGAGCGAAAAGCCATTCTCAATTGCTGCCACGTAGAAATTGAGTACCGAGATAGAGAATGATACCATTTTTGAGCTCGAGGTCCCAAAGTTAAGGAAAACATCCGACATCTGAGTGCTTCATTTGCTCCATGAAGGTCCATCCAAGATGTATACTGACCAAGATGAGCATCAGGATCGGAAGTTCCATCATACAAGCCAATTTGTGGAACTTTTACTTTAATTGGAATAGGCTCCCTAGTCAAATGAGGGGCTAAAGGAGTTCCAACCTCTTGATTCGTCTCTTCTATTATTGGAGTTCGTCGTGGTGGTTCACCATGTTCATCTTGGTAAGTCTCCAGCTCAGCGATTCTCTTTCTCAACATTTCTAACTCTTCTGATTCGCGTCTTTGGCGATTCCTTTCAATTAAACGACGTAATTCGTTTTGTCCACGACGAGCATGGTTTTGTTCGAGAGTATGTCGTAAATCAGAGGGTTGATCACGTCGTAATATTTCTGGTAACGACGGAGTTGGTTGTCGTGGTCGATGCCCAGAATGACTTTCTGCAGTTGCTTCTGAGCGTACTGTTTCAGGAATATGTGTTCGTACAGGAACTACTCCACGATTTTGAGTTGCAACATCACGTTGTGATTCATGCGTTCGTGGATGAGAAGTTGCATGTGACGCAGCAGGAATTTCATTTCTTTGCGGAACTGGTGTAGGATAAGTTCGCGAATTAGCTGCGGCGGCTGGTTCTATCCTTGTGCGTGCCATGAAGTCAGTTAAATTTTTCAAGAACTCTGGATCTTGAAATAAAACTGAATAATTAATTGACGTAGATGGCACGGCAGAATTTCCAGTTGTGTGAGTGGGATGACGATTGATTCCAGCATCTGGATTACGTTCGTTTCGTCCAGAATTCGACATCTTTTTCGTATGTTATTACAAGACAAACAATCAAAACGAAAGGAGGTTTAAGCGAGGGCGGCCCTCCTTCTAGCGCCAAACTACTGTTGTCTTGAATTAACAACTTAAAACTAAACACAGTTGATGTCCAGAAAATGAAGATAAATGTTTAATTTGGATCTTATTGATTATGTTCACAAGAGTACAGAAGTCGGTTTTAAGCTGAAAACCGAGGTCATCTTTTGTTCGTGTACAATGTGTTCGAAAAGGATCCTCGTACTATCATAAATTCTGCTATTTATTGTACGGTGGCTTTTGTCTTCTTGCTCAAAATGGATAAGGATGCATTTAATGTTGAGCTGCTTCGCTTAAAGCGGCGGGAAACATCAACAATTGCCTTTTTGTTTCGTTGGTCCAATCAGATGCTTCTAATGATTACTTTCTGTTGGAATGTTCAAACTTTATAATAGTCGGTTGACCTGAAGTCGGTTTACTTGCGCTGGTTTCAGATCAGTTTTGGTTCTTTTGAAGGCCTTTCGGAAGTCGGATCTTTTGAAAGACGGTAATTCTTTACAAGTCGGTAATTCGTTCCAATACATACCGACTTGTAATAAGTTTACTTTCTCGCGAATTTACTTCTTCAATAATACGATTAATTTCCATCTTCAATCTTTGTTACTGGATTTGATATCAACAATATATATATATATATTAATACACATTATTCACATTTAATAATTTAATAAATCACGAAAATCAATTAAACAATTAGACATTTAGCATTTAGTCACATTTTGGCAATTAATAATATTATGGCATTCAAGAAAAATAGATATGAATATTATCACAAAATAATAATAACAACAATAATAATAATAAAAGAAATATTAATATTTTCAAATAATCCACAAATAAACGGGGCAATACAGTGCATGGGCTTGAGGTGGGGCATAGGCTTGAGGTGGTGCCGATTGAGGTGGGTAGTTCACCTTCGTGTCCCTCCAAGAGAAGTTCGGGTGGTTTCTCCACCCCGAGTTGTAGGTGTTCGAGTAGGGGTCATTTTGAGCTCGGGGGACATACCCTTGCACGGCATTGACATCAAAAGGGACTGTCGCGAGATTCGGGTCATAAACCGATTCCATATATCGTTGGCATTCATGGCCTCCATGCCCCGTCTCTCCATAACATCCACACAACTCCGCCATAACTACTTGAGTCGACTTTGCATCCCTTAGGCGAAGATGTTTGAGCTCCTCCTCCAATGAAGCTAACTTAGCCAATACGACATCATTAGTCGAACCGGACGATTGTGTAGCTTCATTTACAGGAGTCCTCTTTCGCACGCTTTTCCTTTGGGAGTTTTCGCTAAACATCTCATACAATTCATAAATCTCCTCGGCCGTGTGACTCCCGATATCTCCCTCGGCCGCATGGTCAACCATAAATTGGAGGGTTTGGTAGAGCCCATCGTAGAAGAATTGGTTAAGCACACCCAAACAAAAATGATGATGTGGGCATTGGAGTTGATAGCCCTTGAACCGCTCCCATGCCTCGTGAAAGGTCTCGCCCGGGTTTTTGCTAAAGCTAGCCAGTTGTGCTCGGAGATCGGTTGTCTTTTGATGCGAATAATACTTGCCCATGAACTTCTCATAGACGTCTTCCCACGTGTTGAGCGAGTTTGGAAGCAATGTCATGAACCAAGTCTTGGCCCGATCCTTCAAGATATAGGGGAAACATCTCATGCGAAGTTGGTTTTCGGTTAAGCCTTGGAGAGGGAAGGTGTTGACCGTGGAGAAGTCTCGGATGAAATTGAGGGCATCTTCTTATGCAAGGCCATAGAATGAGGGAAGTTCGTTGAGGTGGATCGTCTTGAGGTCATAGTTTCGGGCCACCTCCCCAAGCACAAGGCACGAAGTGTTGTCTCTAATGATTGGTCGTGCAAAGTACCTCATGTTTTGGGGTGGTTGTGGAAATTGATCTCCTTGTCCCGCCATTGGTTCGGGTTCGGGATCTGGTTGTGGTTCGTCTATATTAAGCTCAACGAAGAGATTTAACGGTGGAGTCTCCTCTCGGGTTGGTCGTTTTCGTCTACCTCGCGTAAACACAACCAACAACTATACCCGTGAATGCACCAATGGGAAACAAGAGAAAAACACAATTAATAAAAACAAACTATCTACAAAAGCAAGAGAAATCAAGAGAAATACGGAAATTAAGCAAGGTTCACAAAAATCAAGAGAAACACGAGAAAAAGGGACAATCAAGTAATAAACTAGGCGTCTTACTTGCATTCCCAGGCAACGGCGCCATTTTGTTTTGTAGTAATTTTGTGGGTAGTTGATAACCGAGCTACCCGACCTCGAGTCGTTCTCAAAGGAAGACAGTTCGGAGCTTTGTTCACCACTCAATTGTCCAAATCACACAAAATTATAAAATAAAAGCTAAACATGCTAATCAATGGGTTAGAGAGTGAATTAATGTTAATCGATGCTCGAAATCGAAAGAAGCAATAAACGAGAGAATAAAACAATTAACACTACCGGAGTCTCTATGCCATCGACACCAAACGAACTCAATGACGAACAATTTGCAAGTTCTAAGCACTAGGTCACAAATCATAACCTTCTAACCTTAGTGATTAAGCTCTAAATAGAGTCCTAACCTTTAATCTAGATAGGCAAGTAATTAATCCCTACTAAAACAAGCAAGAGCAATGATCAAGTCCAAACATTCCCTCCATCATCAAGCAAACACCCAAAATCACCTTGATAAACTTCATAAGTAAGAACAGGGCAAAAATCGAAGTAATGAGCTTTAAAAGTAAATACCCAATCTTCTATTGCGTGCTAGACGAAAATCGAAGTTAAAAGCTCGGAACTTGAGCAAAATAAGAGTCTCCGAAAAACTCGCCGGAAAATTATGTCATAGAGCTCCCAAGAGAGAGAAGAGAGAAAACTAAAAAGAAAAGAAAAATTCCTAAAGAGGAAAAGTGAGAGAAATCTAGATGGCCAAAATACAAAGGGCCAAAATATATTTATAGTGCAATCTGAGGACACACACTAGGTGCTCACACATTTACTAATCTGCAGCTCGCAGGTCTCGAAAACAAGTTCGCAGCGAGTTTTGGAGTGAAATTCAACTAAAAACACACGTTCGCGGGTCTCGAAAGCAAACTCACCGCGAGTTCTAGGGTCGTGGGCGCGCAGGGTCTCGCGCTTCGCGGGTCGCCAATGCCAAGTCGCTGCGAGTTCAACGCCTGGGCGCCTGCCGCTTCGCGGGTCGCCAATAGTTGTTCGCCGCAAGTTCGGGCCTTAGGTGCATGCGCAGGATCACGTTTTGGCGGGGCGCGAGTGATCACTAGCTTCGAGTGCGCTGGATGTGTTAAGGACGCTGCGCTTGGCTGGTCGCGAGCTGCCCTTCGCGGGCGAGTCTAGGGCCTTGGGCACTTGGCGTGCGAAATGAACTTGGCCGCGAGTGGCTCGGGTGGTCCGATGTTGGTTCGAGTGGCTCGTGAATGGCTCGAAAAATTACCCGTCTTCCTAATTATACCAATTGGACCTACACAACACACCAAAATACGCAAGAAAAATGGTCAAAATACAAAAACACATAATAAAAGCAAAAATACATAAAACACGACAAAAAGGACCGGTTGACACAAAAACGAGCCTAAAAACGCTAAACTAAAACACATAAATCACACGAAAATAAGCACAAAAACACAATAAACACCCTGCCACGACCGCGCAACATCCTCGTGCACCTCGGCAACCCCGCGACACACGTTCTTCTCCCTGCCACCGCTCCCGTGAGTTTGTCGAGTCCGACGAGAAGAATCTGGCTGCCCAATGGATTTTTAGTTCAGGCGATTTCCTTCAACGGTAATCTACATCGACTCATGGTCAGCAATTTTTAGCCGTAAGTATTCAACTCTAAACCTCTAGATCCGTTGCGCATAGGTTTATTGTTGCTATTGAATTTGTTACTTGTACATAACGAGATCCTTACCGATCCCAACAGGGACTATATCATCTAATTGCCCCCCCCTCCAAAAAAAAAAAATCTTATTTCAAGTGACCTCGAGCTATAAACCATTTGGAGTAAGGTCGAACGACGTAAAAAAACTCTAATATATCTCAGATGTAATAAACACTAATTTGAAAAGAACGTTTTTGGCATTCTAGGCATCACCTCGAAAACTGCATCCTTGATCCCTTACATGATCTAGGCCATCAATTTATGCATTCCAAGGGCCTAAAGTGAATCAGATGGGGGTGTAAATAGGCTTTTTTCCTTCTTGCAAACACTTTTGCCATTTTTGCAACCTCTTTGGTACCTTTAAGCTTTTTCAGTTTTCCGACGGCCTATGCAACTCTAGAATTTATGGCTCACTGTTCGTTTTTTTATCATAGATCTCGTCGTTGTGGGAATGTATATAAATTTTGTTCCTTTTGTTCCGTTATTCCATATATATTCTAGTTTTCAGTGTCTTGTCTTTTTCCTTACCTTCCTTTATTTATTTACTTTTTTTTTTTTTTNGTTTTGATCTTATTTTTTAATATCTATGAGCTCCTAATGTGTTTTATATATAGCTTTGTTTTAGATATGTACGGGTTGATTTCCAATGATACTTTTAACCAACTAATTGAAGAGCATGCTACTTCGTCATCAGTAGAAATAATTTGTCAAGAGCAAACTTCAGTTGACCGTCCTGGCCCTTCTACAGGGTTAATAGATAAACCTAAAGAAGATGTAGGGCGGGATGAGCTTCAGCTAGCTCAAAGGTCTAAAGGACTTAAATGTATTCGATTACTCAAAGTTCTATGAGTGTAGAGTTGATCCCCTAGGTATCCCTTTTCGTAGTGCAACTCTTCCTGTATAAATTACTCATCTCATCCCCGACATAAAGCTTCATATTATAACTTTAGTCTATCATATAGCTAAATAAGCACAAATGAACCCAGTATGTTATGCTCCTGCAGAACAGCTCAACTATTTCGTGCTTACAATGAGTTGCCTGGCGATTGGGAGTTGTGAGCTTCTCATCTTTCTGACGACTATACTCATCTTTTAGGAACTTTTATACATTTATTGTAGACCAAGTTCTTTGTGGTCTTCGCTTCTCTGTCCATCCCGAGCTACTGACCCTTAGCAACTTGTATAATGTACCCATTCATCAGTTCTCACCTAACTCAGTCAGACTTATGATTTCTTTTATAGTAACTTCAATTATAAAGCTAGGTAAGTTTTCACCAAGCTTTTATTTTATTGTTATGGCCTAAAATTTGAAAAGGAAACCCATTATAAAATAGTTTAAAATGGTGCCAACTTTCTTCAAGACCTTTCATCTAAAGTCATCTCCTAGAAAACAAAGTATTTTTTAAATCGACTTCCCTCCAATTTTTTTTACTTCACCCGTACCGAGCTATTTGTACGCCCTNAAAAAAAAAAAAAAAAAAAAGCCTCGAGCTAACCAGAGACTCAATGAGGTCGTAGCTAGTTGGAATGAGACTCAATGGTGTGCTCTAAAAATAGTTGGAGATCCTTCATTTAGATACATGTGCGGGCTTACTATGAGGCGGACGCTCCTTCAATTTGTAACTTAGGTAGGGTCATTTTGTGACTTTTTCTTGTTAATTTGATTTTTTTAAGGTAACTCTAACAACTATGTTGTCCATATGCATATTTTAAGAAAATGCATGTCCCCAAAAAAATGAAAAAATATAGAAAAGGTTGAGATCGCCACCACCAGTGACACGTTTGAGCCAATCCTTGAGAAGACTAAGGACACCACAACTAGTGTCTCTTCTGCTCTCTTTGTCCTACCTTCTATTTGACCTGCTCCTCACGGTCCCTCGACCTACAAGAAGGGGGAAATTGATCCCAAGAAGACTTAGCTAATTCCTCTTTAAAGAAACAAGCTATGGACTCTCGAGTTGAGTCATCTGATAGACGTTAACCAGGGCCCTATAGTCATTCCTTCAATCTAGAACAACCTGTCAAGCTTTCCATGAATAATGATGCAGTGGCTATTTCGACCTACATTATGTCCGTTTTTCCAGATGGGGATATAGGCTAGTTTGAATTCCATGATTTTGACTGAAATTTCTATGCTACTCGCAACTTGGCCAAGGTATATCACTTATTTAATCTACTTTTTGGTAGCTAGTTTTCATGTATTTATATCGTCTTTTTTCCACACAGTTCTCGTTACTTATACTTCTCGTCCTCCATGAGAGAATGACATTTCCTGATGTCAACCTCTCTTCTATGCGAAAGCAACTCAAAGAGAAGGAAATACGACTAGAGAAGCAAGCTAAATAGCTTGAAATTGAGAGGACCAATAATGACAAACTCTAGGATAAGCGCGCTACACTTTTAAAGATATTGGAGAAGGCCAACAAAGACTTTGAGGTCATGAGCTGAAAATTAGTTAAGCAGGAAGACTTGCACCAATCCTAGTTGTTGGAACATGAGAGATTGATCGAGGTGAAGGACGAAATTCGTTTATGCTCTCTTCTACGGGTTCCATCTTTATGGAGTCCCGTTCGATTTATAGAATTTCTCGAATTATTCTATTTATCGGCGTTTTATTTTATTTTATGCCCTATTTAATTGCATATTATTTATATTGTTATTGTTCTTAAGTTATATATTTAAGTACTGTCTCGATTTTACTTTGAATCGTTCGTCGTTCGACAATTTTGATTTAATCACGTAAGGTTATTCTTGGACCGTTTTCATTACTTTCTCGAGAATTTTAATCCGAACTTGGAGTAATATATATATCGACCCATTTCTTAAAAAACCAGCCTGCATGCTTTAGTATTTTCAAATCGTCGCATCACTTCGCTCTTCTGTCTCGTCTGTAGTCCCTTCACCACCCGCCATCTTCGAGCTTCCAGCGATTCCTTAAATCCGACGTTAGGAATTCAGTCTCAAGCCCTCATCGCCGCCAATCACCATACTTTCCGGTGAGAATATCTTCCCGGCATAAGCACCACCGCAATCCACTTTGTCAAGCAAGTAACCACTGGGAAGGAGCAGCGGCACCGACCACAGGCCAGCGGAGACCACGTGAGAAAATCTCAGCAGCCATCATCTCCCTCCGCTTGTTTACCCGGCGACCACCACAGTAGGCCCTCCTCCTCCCGAGCAACGAGCCGCGCGCCACCATCGAAACCTTCAGCCGCGACCATCTGTGGTGCCAACACGTGAGACGACGATCCTCCGTCCTTAGTCGTTGTTCGAACAGCCATGCCCGACCCGGTCATCATTCGCCAAATACGCAGCCATCATCGACGACGACCGAGTTGAGCTCCGAATTCTAGTGACCACTTTGTCCGTGAGAGCGCATGCTGCCATTGTCGAGCAGCGCCTCCATCGGTACACAGTAGCAGCCCTTCGCCGTCGCCGAGAACGTGCAGTGAGCCTCCGTCCACCGCTGGGAAGCCTCGAACTCGGGCCACTGAGGGACGCTTCTGTGATCAGGCACACCTCAACCCGTCATTCTCGAGTCCGAACCCGGGGTTTAGGCTTTAGTTCGTTGTTCGTTCGCTTCGTCTGTTTCGTTCGTTCTGTTCGCTGCGAGTATATTCCCGAAGGAAGGTATACCAAACGAACTTCCTTTAATTTTCAATGCTTGTGTTGAATTTGTTGGATTTGAATTCGTGTTTGTTGATTTGAAATCCGGTGTTTGGGGTCGGTATATTATCGGTTCTTGTTGTGTATTGCTTGGTGAGAAATTGACGTGGATATTGGAACTTTCTTCTTGTGTTATCGAGCGCTCTTCTTTTGTTGTGTATTTCTGAGTGTTATCGAGTAAATTCGAGCCTTGACTTGTCATCCAAGCCCTTGTCTCGTGATTGTTGTTCGTTTAAGAGTTAGGTTCTAAGAACACTAAAATCATCAAAATATCAGTTTTATATAAAAAGTTACTTCCGATTTACGATCGTTGCGCGGGCAGTTTTTGTGCAAACTTGGCTGCAGTTAGTAGTTTATGTTTGGTCAATTTTCACCTCTGTAACTTGTTCGTTTGCCTTTGAAGTCTTGACGAAAAATGTAGATCTATCTCTTGACTTTCTGTATTAAAAAAAAATCAGTCCAAAATGTTTTATACAACAAACAAGTATGTTCGTTTTACCAGGAGTGCGTAGGGAGGACTATCCGTTTGTCATCAACTTTTTTTTAGGTTACCACTCGTCCGTTTTTTAGCCGTTCGACCTGTTTTCGAGCCGAACCTAAATTTTAACCTCGTGACCATTGTTCCTAGTCTTGTTTCAATCCTTTGAGAGTTTCAAAGTCCACAAAAATTCCACGAACTACTTAGTTGATAATGTTTGACTAAGTATGAATTCTCGTGATTATTTGTAAGTGTCAAGATAATGTATTTATGAAATTATCTTGATTAAATGTAGGTGGCTGATGAGTCGAGCTCTCAACCTACTATGTTGATTGAGCAACCTCTTACCTTATTGACCAGGTGGATTTATTAAATATATATGCCTTAAATTCTGTATGGTTGTTGGATGGTATAACCAATGTATACGTGTGAACCATGTAACCTTCGATGTGTGCTGTTACGAACTTCAAAACAGTTATCCCCGTCGTCGTGTGCGGTTATCGACCTTCGACGGTGCCTAATGATAGGCAGTCTCCTTTAGCTTAATGACAGGCCATGTAGTTCTGTGAGGTTATCGACGTTCGGTATGTATTCCCATTGTTGTGTGCGGTTATCGACCTTCAGTGGCTTTTATAGGTGTGCACATGAGTATTATATGATGATTAGGAAATGTGATAAATTATTTATTCATGTTTACGCTGCGACCATGCTATTTGCCATTATATTTGATTTATGTGCATAGTAGTGAGCTAGTGGTCTGCTCACTCTCATGTCCCCCCCCATTTAAGGTTGAGTAGGTGGCTGGCATGCCGATAGAAGACGAGTGGGCAGGTCATTACATGATATTGACATGACTTATTTATGCTTCTGCTTTATGATGAACTTGTTTTTGGATTTTTCAAACATGATGATGTTTCGAAACTTATGATGATATGTTTAACATGGTGAATTGGTTTTGAAAATGATGATGAGATGTTGAACATGATGATTATGTTTTGGTTATTATGATATGAAGAATTGATTATGATATCACATGATGATTTTGACAATGAGTTCCGATGTGATAAATTGGGTAATGAATTCCTGTAGGCTCTAATATGACTTGAGTTGTATATGATGATGTGTATGTGAAATGATTGAGTAACGCCGTTAAATGTTTTAAATCAAAAAATTTAACCTTGATTTTTGAAAAAGTCAGGAATTTTCTTTAAAAATCACTGGGGCGTTACAGTTTGGCATCAGAGCAGGTCTACGTTTCTGTAGACTGGTTTATGAAGATGTTTGTGAAATAGTATAATGACCACTCGTCTTTGTAAGTTCTGAAGATTGGTAGTAAATCGACGAACTTTCTTCAGCTCCCAGTTTCAGACAATGCAAGAATATTTAAGGGAAGTTGACTTTATTATTTGGACAAGTTTTTAAGTTACTTCAGTTTATGAGTTAATATTTATATGTGGTTTATTATGGCAGGTCTAATGGAAGGGAATTGGGATTTACCTTCCATATACGCTCACATTCCATATGCGCGAGATATGGATCACATGACCTGGACTTTCCAAAAGACGACCAGACTTGGCAGTGAAGTTTGATGAAGAACTTACCATATGAGAAAAAGGATAAAAGGACGACGAGAGGTGCATCGAGAAGGACTTTTGATTTTTTATACTTTTGGGGAGTTAATCTGAGATTACTGAGTTGTGTAGTATTTGGAGTAATTTGTATTTTATATTGAGTGAAGAGATTATAAGTGAGTGATTTTATTGTGAATAAATATACAGAGCGAATGGATGTTCATTACGTTTTCAGTTTGAGGGATTCAAACGTGAAAAACCAAAAGGGATTTGTGGTCGGAGTCTATACTGTCAACCCTTGAAGAATGTGTGAGTTATTCGCATTAATGAAAGAGATCCGAAGGGAGAGTGGGACGCTCTCCTGAAGGTTCAATTTTTGGTTATACTGCTTCCACAAACTGTTAAATCTACTTGATTGTGTGCAAATATGGGTACTTGAGACACAACTATCAAACTTCAATTGGCACCAGAGCGGGTTTTTGTATATTTTGTGAAAGATCTAAGGACGTGTGGATTGGGCAATCATGAATCAGGAAAGTGGATCGATGTCTAGGCCTCTGCAATTGGATGGATCAAACTATTCCTACTGGAAATCAATGATGACGATCTTTCTGAGATCTTTTGGAAAAGGTGCTTGGGAAAGTGTTGAAAATGACTGGGAACATCCAATCATGCCGGCTGCACCAGATCAATGGAAAGAACCTTCATCAGGCATTGTACCTAAACCTAAAGGCGGCTAGACTGACTCTGAAAAATTTCAAGAAGGAGCGAACTATCGAGACCTGTATGCGATTATGATGGCAGTCGATCAAACTAGACACAAGATGATAGTTCAATGCAAGACAGCGAAAGATGCTTGGCGGATCTTACAATGACAGTTTGAAGGTTCAACGGCAGTCAAAGCATCAAGACTTCAACGTCTAACCCTTGAATTTGATGACATCAGAATGAGAGATGAAGAAACGATCGACATGTACTATGCCAGATTCTACGATCTGATAAATCAAAGTGGGATGCTAGGAGAAGAGATCTCTGAAAATCGTCAAGTTCAAAAGATTATGCGGACTGTTGCGCCTAGATTAAGAGAGAAAATTACGGCTCTTGAGGGCTTTCAAAGAATTGCGCCTCTAGATGTTGATGAGCTTCTTAGTGATCTGAGGACGTTCAAAATCAACATTAGTTATGCCAAAGTAAAAAACAAGGGACTTGCTCTCAAAGCTACTGTAGTCAAGGAGAAAGAAGACAGCGATGAGGATAAAGGTTCAATGGTGGATGATAACGAGTTGAAAGAGGCTCTTGCACTGATTGCGAGGAACTACGGCAAGATGAGTTAGAAACTGTATAAGAACAAGTTTGCTGGGAAAAAGTTCACTAATTCCAGTAAAAACTCGGTTCAAGACAAGAAGAATAGTACGTCTTTTTCTAAACCTAACTCACAACGAATTGAGAAGGACCAATGCCGGGAGTGTCGAGGATTCGGTCATTTTCAGTATGAGTGTGCTAATCTTAAAAAGAAGACCAATTCATTGAAGGAAACATGGGAAGATTCAGATGACGAAGGCACTGACGAACCTTCATCACACACGAGTAATATGGTAATTCATTCCTCAGTAAAGAAGTTTATGTGTCTCACCATCTCACATGTCATGTCAAAACTTGAAGAAAGCATGGAAGAAGCTGAAATGTCTGAGGATGAATCTGACCAAAACATGTGTATTGATCCAGTTCACTTGCTTGCTATAGAAAAATGCACACAAGCATCTGAGGTTATGAAGAAGCTTCAAGAGGTTCAGAAACTGACAAAGGCAAAAATAGGTTGTTGATTGAACAGGCCTCCTTATCTCTTACATATCAAAAAGAGAATGAACTGAACACTGCAAAGGCTCGAACCTCCATTCTTGAGAGTAGCGTCAAACTCTCCAAACAAGATGGCTTGGAGAAGTCTCAGACCATTGAATGTCTAAGGTCTGAACTGTTCTCAACTCAAAAATTGCTTACAGAAAGAAACAAGGAAATCTTGACGCTCAGAAATGAAGTTAGCCGAATCACGAATGAACATGCAAGTATGCAGAACAAACTAAGTGTGAACTCGGCTGAACTGCAACGTACTACTGAGGCTGTTAGGAAACTAATAAAGGGAAAGTTGATCTAAATGAGCTTCCCTCCATGGGAAGGCAGTATGGTGACCTCACCGGGCTGTGGTACACAGACAAGGAAGAAAGTTCTGAACGTCCTTCCGAAGCTTCAACCAAAACCAAGCATCCTGATCTTGGATTCGCTGATAAGTCTGGTGTTGAAGGTACAAGTCTTCATGGAAAACCTTTGCGGGATCTGTATGGCAGGTTTGTAAAAAGCACTGTAAGTAAATTTTCTTCACCTAAAAACTCAGTGAAAGTTCATGCACCAACCCGAGTATCTGTAAGCAAATATCCTCGTAATTTTGTACCCATTTGTCATTACTGTGGAATAACTGGTTGTTAGATATACTGTAAAAGCTTAGGTTTCAGATATTAATAATACCATTTTGATCTGGCAATCGTGTTTTAGTCAAAGTATTTATGTTTGCAGTTTATTTATTTATGCAATCATAACTCCATTATTTTACACTGTAGATAATATGGTTCGTCGTGTCGAACAAAAAGATCATATTATCAGTTCCTTGTAAAATATAAATTTATTGTTCACATTTTAGATAGGCAGTGAGACCCCTGTTGGAAAAAGACTGAAGTGTAGTCTTGATTCAGTTGATCTTTAACTGATGGATTACACTAGTACTTATGATAAGTATTGAACGGACCGCGGAAAGATAAGATTATAAGATTTACTAATTGTTATTATAATCTGGACCTTCAGTGATTAATGCATTCTCTAAAGCTGTAAGATAATATAAAATGGGCATATATAATTATTACTTATTTATTAGATATAGCAAGGGTGATTCCTATTCTGTTAGGATGACATACTCGCTATTTTGGTAAGTAAGAATATTTATATAGTGTGCCATTAGAAATTATTTACAGTCACTATGTCCCAGAGTGCTGGGTTGATGACGTCCCTACAGGGCATAATTATTAATGAACTGAGTGGTACTAGTTTCTGAAATGAAGAAGTCAATTTAATTTAATTGTCAGTAATTAAATTAATTGACGGATGTTATATCTTAAACATGGAGAGGTAATTCGATCAATTAGATTAATTTGGTCATATTTTAAACATCAACACACATTAATGTAACCCAACTTTTTAAAATATAATTAACCATTTATCTAACTGAATTTATCTCATTAACAAACTTGTCAATTTTTTTTAAATTAAAATGGTACGAGTATTCTTACGGATATACTTACCAAAATATTAAATATTATAGAAACTTTTTAAAAATAAATTTGAATTATTATAGTGTTCACTTTATTTGAAATTCAAAATTATATTTTTAAATAAGTTAGCAAACATTTATTAATTATTTTTTCCTTATGTGATATAATCTAAATTTGGTTATTAGATTTTCAGAGATTCACTATTAAATATACTTATCTACCAAATTTTACATTAATGACTATTCTCTTTTCCGACATCCCTCTCTTCTTTTTCTATTTATATTTTTCTTCTTCCCTTATTTCTTTTTCCTTATGAGGAGCTCGACGGTCGGAATATCACAGTGAACGAGGCTCAGTCCCGCGGTGGCGGCGGGGTTGGTTTCAAGGTAGGGCGCGTAGTGAGAGCGGAGGCGATGGATATGGTGGGGGCAACGACGGTGGCTATGGAGGCCGACGTGAAGGTGGTGACTACGACGGCGGGAATGGTGGAGGTGGCTACGAAAGCTACGGCCGCGGCTGAGGCGGCAACCGTTACGACACTAAAAAAAAATCGAGCGAGCATCTAAATAGCCCGTCTGCTTCCATAGAACAATATCGTGGCAACGTAGACCTAGGTGGTCATATTTAATCCTTTGAAGGTAGTTTACTTACTTGCCTTACAACTTGGGTGTTTACATAATGTTATTTATTTATTCCGGGTATTCGAGGGGTCGTGGAGATTCAGATGGTAGGAGCTGGGGAAATTAGGAAATGGATTTTTTAATGTTTTTGTTATGAATCAGTGTTCTGATTTGTGGTGTTTTTTAGTGCTTGTTGGTTATCGTGTTTCGGTGTTTGATTTGCGTTAATAGTGTTCTTCAGAATGTACACGATATGTTTATAGATTTCTAATGAGATGACGTAAATTGAGATTTTCTCTGAATTTCAAATATTTTGTTCACTAATTTATTATTTTAATTATTTTGAATTTTATTTTATAATAATTTTAAATTGTTACTTCAGTTAGATTGAATTTTATTTAATAATAACTAAATATATGATGAGAATATGATTATCTAATAATTGTTTGATAAAAAAATTAAATAACAAATAAAAAAATGATATAGGATAATATTTGCATTTCTCTTCTAATTTGATCAGTTATTTGATTCATAGTTTGTCATTGAATAAATTGGTATGAAGTATACATTGAGATTGAGATATGGAAGTTACAATAACAATCATAGATTGATTAATTGATTTAAAAAAAATAAAACCAAAACTACAAGATTTAATAATATCCCTTAATAAAAAAAATTGTGTAAAGAGAAGTGTTTAATAATACATAATTTTTTCATTGTTTGTACTTATTTTATTTCGTATTGAGATGACATGTGAAAAATATAAACAATTATATTTAAAATAAAGTCTAATAAAGATTTAAAATATGAGCTCCTCCGTGCATCGCACGGAATATGCACTAGTCAATATATGCACATAATCGAATATTACTTATAATATAAATAACCTAATATCGAAAAGTATTTGAATAGTGTTTGTATACAAAATTTCCAAATCAAAACTCAATTCATACTTAAATTCTAACTTAATTTTAACTCAATTCGACTATGATCAATATTATCAATATAATTAAATAGTATCAATCAACCATTCTTATAAATCACACCAACTTTAAATTACTATTCATCCATTCACATAATTTTAGCTAATTATTACTTCACATCATCTCTTTTACTTTTACATTAAACCAATTTTAATTATTTTATTTTAAATATTATTTTAATATAAAATTAAAATCTCACTAACAACTAACATACAACTTTTTTCAATATTAACTCTAATTAAAAAAAAAAAAGAAAAAAAAAACTCATTTTGAACATATTTGTACATAAATAATTTCTCTCTTCTGAGAATCTCTTGCCTTTTTTGAAGAGTTTCCTTCTCTTGAGTGGGAGTGTTCGTCCTGCGACGTTCTTGGAGCCGAGCAGGTGAGAGGGATAGAAGAGGAGTTGTGACCTAATAGTTGATTTGGGGGTAATGGAGCAAGAGGAGGAGGCATTGGGAACCCTAATGGAGAAGTTTTCATTGTCGGAGAGAGAAAGCACATTCATTGATATTGAAGATCGAGACGTGCGTGTCAGTGTTGAGGAATGTAGTCGAAGTCTATTTGGGTAAGTGGTTGGGGAAAGAAGGGCCAATTGGATCGGAGTTAAAAGGGCAATGGCTCAGGCGTGGAGACTAGGCAATGCACTGGAGGTAAGAGAGCTTGATGTCAATTTCTTTCAATTTATCTTCCAGACGGTGACGGCAAAAGAGAAAATTGCAATAGACAGAAATTGGGTCTTTGACAATCAATACATGATACTGCACGAGTGGAAAGATAAATTGAAGGGATCTGATGCTTGTTTTGACACTATTAATCTGTGGGTACAAATGCACAATGTACCTCTGAACTGGTTGTGCACGGAGGTGGGATTAAAGCTTAAAGCTATGTTCAAGGGTATCAAAAATGTCCATATAGCAAGAGCAGGCAACCAAGGAGGGAGAGTCTTAAAAATCCTAACTACTCTTAACTTATCTGAACCGATTCCTAGATGGGCGAACATTCGACTGGGAAACGATGTGGTGCTGGTTCATTTCAAATATGAGAAACTCTTGAACCTTTGTTATTATTGCGGGAAGATTGGGCATTTGGACAAGACTTGCAGGAAAAGACTAGCTGATATAGAAAGTGATGAAGTTAGGGAAGGGCAGTATGGTGAATGGGTCAAAGCAGCAGAAGGGGCATACATGTTAGAGGCTCAAACAACTAGCAATCCATCAGCTTCAGAGGGTAAACAAGAAACTAGTACTCCAGCTAAAGGGAGTACATCTAGAGCTGAGATAGAAGAGAGGGGATCATCTAATAAATTGACCAGTCTGCGTAGGGGTAATCAGCTGATTAAGGAGACAGAGATGAATCAGTGTGGCAGAAAACCAGTATCAAGCTTAGTAGGTGAAAGGAGATTGACCATCTTTGAGGATGTAATGCCGACTATCCCTGAAGCTCCCCAGCAGACTTTGCTTGTAGTGATCCAACATACTGAGATGGAGTTGAGCCAGACTGATAACCTCCAAATAATCAAAGCAGATGATGGGGACAAAGGAAAGCAGATCAGAACTTGGAAAAGGAAACCTGCCACTGAGGGCAGGTTACAGAGAAATCAAAGCCAAAAGGGGGAAGAAAGCAACAAGTAGTGAAAAAGAGGCAAAAGCCAGAGGATGTAGCCTTTAACCTCCAACAGAATGATATTGGAGTAGAGGAAGAGAGAAAGAAGAAAGCAAAGTCACAAGGAGATTTGGTGGAGGCAGCCAGCCATGAATGGCTCCACCCTTCCCAATGAGGGCTATGGTGTGGAATTGTAGAGGGCTGGGTGGGCCCTCTACAATTCCCCAATTGCGAGAGTCTATAATGGCTCATCACCCAACTTTTGTATTTTTATCAGAAGTTAAAAAGCAGAAAGTTTTTGTGGGAAAAGTGTGCAGTATGTTAGGGTTTGAGGATAGGTGGAACTATTGGGATCCTAGTGGGACCAGAGGTGGTTTATTATTATGCTGGGATAAGGAGACAGAGATCACTCAAATGATAGGCAATGAGTATAGCATTCAAGTGCAGTACAGGGTGCAACCTTCAGATAATCCAGAACGGGCCGTTTTTGTGTACATAAGCACTATTAAAGCAGACAGGGAACAACAATGGCTAGCCTTGCTAAGGGATAAAGCACAATGGGGAGATGACTGGGTAGCAATTGGGGACTGGAATGATATTTCATGCAGTGAAGAGAAATCAGGTGGAAGAGTAAGGCCAGACAGAAGCTTCCAAGGGTTTAATGAATTCATTGCAAATATGGGGATGTCTCAAATCCAGATGGAAGGCTACCCATTTACTTGGGGAAACAATAGAGTAGATGAAGGCTATGTTGAGGAAGTTCTGGATAAGAGATTTGGATCTTTAAGCTGGACAGTTACTCACCCCCAAGCTAGAGTGACTAATATTTTCAGAAGTTCTTCTGATCATGGGATGTTGCTGTTGAACTCAGAAGACAAACCAGTGCCAAAGAAGGCTAGATTCAATTTCAATAAGAGGTGGATTCAGAGAGAGGGTGTGCAAGAGATAGTGGCTACTGCCTGGAAGGAAGACAATCAAGGTACACCTTTTTCCGTTATCAAAGATAAAGTGAAGAAAGCTAGACTTGCCCTGTGTAAATGGAACAAAGATATGAATAGAGGGAGAAAGGGCCTTATTGATAGATTAACTTTATCTTTGGAAGAAATGAGGGCTCTTGGAGGTGGCAGAAATTGGAAAGAGTGGAAGAAGCTAAAAACTGAACTTGATGCAGCTCTTATTTCTGAAGAACAGTTCTGGCAACAAAAATCTAGGATAATGTGGCTCAGAGATGGTGACCGCAATACGAAATTCTTTCATGCTATGACTGTTCACAGAAGAAGGAGAAATGCTATTACAAGGCTGGTGGAGGATGGAAGGATCTTTGATTCTGTTCAGGCCATTGAAAATCATGTGCTCAATTTTTATGACAATCTTTTTGAGACAGAGGGATCAAGTGGGGATGAGGAGGCACTTAGTAATATCAGGCAAGTCATTAATCATTCCATGAATACTGAGTTGACAAGGGAAGTGCAGGCTGATGAGATCAAGCAAGCTCTATTTCAAATGAATCCTCTGAAAGCCCCTGGAGAAGATGGCATGACAGCCCTGTTCTACCAACATTTTTTGCCAGTGATTGGAGATGACATTTGTAAGGCAGTAACTAGCTTCTTTGAGTCAAGTCAGATGCTCAGGTACTGGAACCAAACCTTGGTTGCCCTAATTCCAAAATGCTTTAATCCCACATCTTTGAGTCAGTACAGGCCAATCAGCTTATGTAGTGTGGTTTACAAATTGGTACCAAAAATCCTGGCTTCCAGATTAAAATGTTGTCTTGGTGTGTGTGTGAACAATGCACAAGCTGCCTTTGTCCCAGGAAGACAGCTTCTGGATAATGTTGTGCTTGCTCAGGAGGTTTTTCACTACATGAACAGGCACAGATCTGGACAAACTGCTTTATGGCTCTGAAGCTGGATATGCTCAAAGCATATGATAGAGTGGAGTGGGCGTGTATTCAGAAGATTATGGTGAAGATGGGGTTTGCTAATCAGTTTATCAAATGGGTAATGGCCAGTATCACTACATCTTCCTTTTCTTTTCTGGTGAATGGCAAGACTGTTGAGCAGGTACATCCTTCAAGGGGGCTGAGACAAGGGGACCCTGTTTCCCCTTATTTGTTTTTACTAGTGTCAGAAATATTCTCTTCACTCATTCAACAAGCAGTGGACAGAAATCAGTTCAAGGGGCTTAGAATTTCTAGAGAAGGACCAACTTTGACACACCTGCTTTTTGCTGATGACTCTTTAGTGTTTTGTAAAGCTGAACCAGACCAGGCATTGAGACTGCTTCATATTCTGGAGATTTATCAGAGGTTCTCAGGCCAAAAGGTGAATCTAGCTAAATCAACAATTTTTTTCAGTAGAAATAGCACAGATCTTAAGAAACAGGCAGTGTGTGCTATCTTAGATGGGATTCAATCTCAGACATCTACCAGGTATTTGGGGCTGCCACTGGGAATAGGGCATTCCAAGAAAGAGGCATTTGATTTCATTCTCCAAGCAGTTAGAAAGAGATTAATCAGTTGGCAAAACTCTTACTTGTCAATAGCAGGCAAGGAAGTTCTTGTAAAGGCAGTGATTAATGCTCTTCCTGTGTTTGCAATGAGCTGCTTCAAGCTACCTATGGCAATATGTGCTGAACTGAGTAGAATCACTGCATCATTTTAGTGGAGCAAAGGGGCTAAACAGGATAAAGGGATTCACTGGAAGAACTGGAACAGCTTGACTCTACCTAAAGTGGAAGGTGGCTTAGGTTTTCAGGATTATAAGATATTCAATGAGGCTTTAATCTTGAAATAATTGTGGAGAATAACTACTGAACCGGAGCTGCTCATTAGTAAGGTGCTTAAGGCAAGATATTTTCCTAAGTCATCCATTTTGAAGTGAAGAGGGTGCAGACTGCCTCATGGCTGTGGAATAACTGGGCAGAGTTAATCCCTTTGTTTGCTAAAAGGCTGAGCAGAGAGATAAGAGATGGAAAGGATACCAAAATCTTAGATCATAGCTGGGTTCCAGAGCTTGTTCATAAATGTCCACAACCTTTGGGGCACTGGAGACAGACTCTTACTTGGGTCAATGACTTAATGAGTGTTGATGGATGCAGCTGGAATGAGCAATTACTTACAAGGGCTTTTTCAGAAGCTGACAGGCTAGCCATTCTTAGAGTACAGACTCTTAAACCTGATCAACCTGATAGATGGAAATGGAGTTTGGACAAACAAGGGAAATTCAAAGTGGCAGGCTCCTATCAAAAACTCATGGATGAAAAAGTTCTCAGAATGGATATTGCACAGTGCAGCTCAACAGGTGGGAGAGATAAGCAAATTAGACAGAGGAGCTGGAGAATGAGGGTTAAAGGGAAATTGAAACATTTCATTTGGAAATGCTTTAATGGAATTCTGCCAGTCAGTGTAAATGTAAGGAGAAAGGGTGTTCAAATTGATGTTATATGCAGGCAATGTGGAGAACAGGAGGAAACCATTGAACATGTTTTTTTCAACTACCGGAGAGCAAAATCAGTCTGGAAGAAGGCACAAGTAGAATGGGATGGAGTGCTGCATGGAGAATTATCCTTTAGACTTTGGTGGTGGCAGGTATGCTCTACTGATACTTCGATCATTTCTGAGGATCGCATTCAACTCAGCACTTATATTCTTTGGTGGCTATGGCGATCCCGAAATCTTTGGTTGTTTGAAAACGTTTGGATGCCTGATGAAGTCCTGATTAGGGGTGCATGGAAGGAGTGGCAAGAGTTTGTTAGGGTCTCGGCAGTGGAGCATGCTCGGCCTTAGTGTTTGCTGTTTGTTTCAATTTGTTGCTGGTTTTTTTCTTTCTTTTTCTGTTGGTTTAGGTTCTGTTAGTTCTTAGCTTGTTTTTGTTCGGTTTGTTTGGGTGGTTCTGGTGGTTTAACGACTTTTGGTTTCGGGGGTATGTCCCTGCCAAAAGTTTCGTTTGATTGGGTTGTGTTTCTAGTGCACTCAATTGAGAGTGTCACTCCCATTGTGTTTTATTTTCGGTCTGTTTCCGGCTTGTACTGAACTTTGAATTTAGTGTGATGGAGTTCATCTATCGTTTGGAAAAAAAAAAGNTTCGAGCGGACATATTTGTACACAAACACGCCCTAAGCACATTAGCTGCAGCACATTAATCGCAACTAGAGAGGGCGAGAGAGATGGAAGGACTAACAGAAGAGGAAAAGAAGGCCCTGAGAGGAAGCAAATTCGCTCCTCTACCGAATGCACCCAATCAAACCCGACCCAATCCCAGGTTCTTAAGTTCGCTCACATAATATACACATCATATGTGCGCATCAACCCAAATAAGATGTTTCCATTGCTTTGCAAAGAGTTCGAGCCTGTGTTTGTACAACTTAAGAGTTCGATCCTCTGTTGTACATCTCATGATTACGCAAACTAATTTGTTGAATTTGCTTATGTTTATGCAATTTGGACTTTTTATTCGCATAATTAGGTTTTTTTAGAGATATATTACTTATCTATGCCTGAAAGCGATTAAGCTTGCTCATCTTCCTGATCTTGCACAGGATGTTTTAAGATTTCATTGGCATAATTTTTACGGAAGACTAGTTAGTAGTTTCTAGAATAGTAATGTTGGCTTATTTTTGTGAGATCCTTGGTTTGGTGACTTTTATTTTGGGTTTTTTTTTTTTGTATTGTTTTATGCAGCAGTGGTGTGTTGAATGTTTTGTTATGTGTAGGCAGGCACACCCTGGGGGGCCATTGAAGACGAACAAGGCAGCTGCTTTGGCTAAATTTCTGGAAAGAAAGCTTCAGGAGCCAAATGGGTTGGCTTCTGTGGATCCAAGGCTTGTTGAATTAGCTGTGAAGAATGCCAAACAGACTGTTCAATGCAGTATGAAATTCTCTGTTCTCTTCACTTGCTTCAAAGCTTATAACTTTATTTGTTCGAGTTCCCATTGTTAAAAGTTGATATCTTCTACTATTTAGAGCTTAGGTCTTGTGGTGAATCGTAGAACTCTAAAATGTTTGGTGGTTTTGAGAAGTTTGGTGACCTGCGTTGTATTGTTGTAAGTGTTAAAAAAAATGGACTTTGGTTTATTGTTACTCGAGAAAATCAATTATGAGAGATCACTAGAGGGCAGAATTTTTGTTATTTGTTTTTGTGATGGAGTACACATTTCTGGATGCTGGCATGATACATCTCAGAATTGGTCATTTTTGTTATCTAAATTGCTGAAACTCATCAGTCATTTATGATACTTTGTCTGGAAGGTTGTCTTATTTTCATTTAATTTTATCTACGGTTTTATAATGCTTTATTTTGTGTTAGACCATGATATATAAAATTAGATACACTCATACAAGCTTGACCTTAGTTTGAGTTATCAAGGCTTTCCTTTTTGAAAATATAACTATATGTTAAAAATAATTCTTCAGTGATCTTTTACTACAAACTTGATATTTGATTCTTCATTTCAAACTATCCTGCTCCTTATAGTTGTATTGTATGCGTTTTCTGTTACTTCCATTTCCATTTCCATTTCATCTCCAATATTTCACCGAAGTAACTTCCACTCCATCTGCCTATCTTAAGAAGAACTTGAAACATATTTCTGTTATACTTCGGGAGAAGTTGAACAGAAATTTCTTTGTCAATTACTTAGGTTGTTGGAAAGATTACAATATTTGAAGAAAAGTGCAGACTTCTCGTCAGAAACAGGCTTCAGCTTTTGTGCTTGTATCTGATAGAAGCGGATGTTTAAATTATGTCATCTATTTATGCATAACAGAAATCTGAAAAACTTTAAATTTGATGTGTGTTATTTTCTCTTGGGACCCTCATTTGAATGAGGGAAAAAGGATTTTCATCCATGATATGTAAATTGTAAATGACTTTGTGGCATATTCAGCTGTACAATCTTTGTATAAAGACACATCTTCATCTTTGCTTAATAAGACTGTTAACCATCCCTTTGGAATTTATGTAGGTGGAACTTCAACATCAGGAAGAGTAATTCATCATGTGGATTCTTTTGGAGACCTTGAGGTAGATTTGCAGTATATATAATGAGTTTCATTTTCTTACGTACTGCCTCTGACTACCTTTTTGCGAATTTGACAGGACTCCGATGGAGAAGAAAAAACTGAAGCCTATGTGTCAAAGAGGCAGAAGAAAAAGAGAAAGAAGCAAAAGAAACAAAAGAAAAAGGTAAATGCCATTTATTTGGCATTTTTATGATAGTTTATACTTTGGTGTATATATATATATTTGGCTGAGGGACACATTGTCATCAATTTTGCAGGAGTTGGATAGCTCAATTACGGATATATCAGAAGCACAAAAAAAGAAGCTGAAACTATGACACTCTCAAAATTTATCAGGTCTTAGATTCTCCACACCCACCAGCTTTTAAAAGCGATGTTTTTTAAACTCAATTAGTATGTTGGGGTCGACAGAAAGCATAGATAATTTTTCTTGTTTGTATCCATTTTCCTCTTTTTGTTCATACTTTCCTTTACGAAATCTAGTTTATCCCACATTTATTCGTTCCTATTTTACTTGGTGGAGAGGTGTATTCCACATTGATAAGATCAAGTTGATAAATCTAGTCAATTGAGCGTAGCGTCCTACTTGCTTTCCTCGACAACGATGTCAAATTTGTTGTAGCAAATATTATTTTACCGAGTACGGATTGAATACTGACCTCAGATCAATCTCGCGAGGAAGATGATTCGGAATCTAGAATTAGTACCGATCACACAACAAAATAAAATAAAGTCCAAAACATTCCTATCACGATTGATGATCTCAGACTACCATGAACTAGAAATATGATTAAATAACTCTAAAATAAATGAAGAATAGAAGGTCTAGGGAGTCAGGGATAATCATTTTCAGTTCCAGGCGCGAATACCGAGCAATTATTTATTTTATTAAATGGTTTGACAAGCCTACACGCTAGAGATTCATTCTCAATAACTATATGTAACATGAGAACAAATATAAATGATCGTTCATCAAATCAGATAAGACATATCCAATACAATTACGGACATGCCTACCATATACGAGCCTAGATCAAATAACTCCTCTCGTTTCGATTTTAAATTTTATTTAGCTAAATTAGATGATAATCAATCTGGTAACCATGAGACTCAACCAACTCGCACAAGTTGAAAAATTCAATAGCCAAATGCACACAAAGAACCAAAACATTTATCCATATCCTAGGTGGATGAATTAAATCATGCTCGGATTGAATTCCATATTAATCAAATTGAGAACTCGCGTTCAATCAACAATAATAATAAAAAACGAAAAATACAATAATGAAATAGATCACAAGAGTTAGTTACTACTACATGTTTGGCTCTAGCAAATCAAGCACAAGAAAAAAAAAATAAAAAAAAATAGAGAAGATCCTAAGAAAAACTACTACCATAAGGTTTTGGATTTTGGGATCCATTGAATTGTTCCTTGCTATTCTTGTTATGTCGAAAAAGATACTCTCATGATATGGTACAAGTCTCTATTTAAGCAAGTTCAAAACAGGGTTGGAAAACAATCTAGATACATTAATGTAAGTCTCTCACCGCGTTGTGACCATCTTTGTGCCATGACGAGTGGACTCTAGAAGGTTGTGAAGTTGTTCACTCTATGACGAGTTTGTCGCGCCGGCTGTGAGCACCTTCACTTCGTGACAGATGGATTCCACCAAGCTATTTGTCACGCTGTGAGCACTTTCGCGCCATGACAAGTGGGTTCCAACAACCTATTGGTCATACCATGACATTTTGGATGGGCTTTTGATTGGTTGGTGAAGGGTGCTTGTCGAGGATCGTTCGGCCGACCAATGAAGTTTTCGTGACGGTTTTTTTGATGAAATTATCCGGGTAGTATTTTTTTTTTACAAAGTAAGATATAAATATACAAAGCAAGAAAATATCACAAAAACACAAAGCGAGCAATATCAATCTAATGGACCGAAAAATCTTTAAAATGAACTTAAACCAGACCTATAATGGTATGCAAACGACCTCAACCGACTTGAACGACCTTGGATCCACTCTCGATCGGTTCAAAGACCTGTAAAATAGCATCGGAAGTGGTCCCGGCGTAGACTCCAAAGATCGCATCAGTATGTGTATGAAGAAGACAATGAACAGGTAAGAATTGTATGTAGTTTGTATGTATAGTAGAGCCTGTAGAGTGTAAGTGATCATACATCACCCTTTTATATGAGAGTGTTACCTTGTTGCCCAAGACTGCCCGACTGGGCTGCTCGAGTGTCCGAGCTACCCATTCATAATGCCCGTATATCCAAACTGCCCGTTTCTATTAGCCCACGTGGTTTTATCCACGTGTGGTTCTTATCTTAAAAATATTCGTTCTTATCTTTTATGTAGGGTGTTCACATTAGCATACATCATTAAACGGTCTAATTGTGCGACCAACTCGGCTTCCTATGAACCAAGTTGCTCTGACCTCCAGCATAAAAACTTTGTCTCTTAGGTTGCACCATCGACCTGCAAGCCTCCAGATCGTGTTTCAATTAGACTAGGCGAGAGCCCTAGCTCGACCTGTTTCTGTGATCTCTTACCTGTGAAGTCACCATCGACCAGATGACTTCGACCTCTGGTGTCCTCAATCTTCAGCCGACTTGTCGGTTCACCTAGTTTAGTCAGACCGTTCTTCAGGTCGTACTCGACTTGGTATGATTTCTCATATCATATAAAAACACCAAAAATAATAACAAAAATATACTAAACAGTAGATAACACCGATAAACATATTTCAACTACAAGTGAAAAGATTTACCTCTATTTTAGTTTTTAGGAAGAGGACAATTAGCCTTCAAGTGTCCAAACTTCTTGCAAATGAAGCACTTTCCTTTTGAATTTTTCCTAATCCTTGATGTGCGATTGCTCTTTGGCCGCTTTTATTGGATTCTCTTCTTCTTACGACGTTGCAGCCTAGAAGATGAAGGACCAGCCTTTTTGGACACGTAAGTTGGGGTCTCTGACAAAATAGTCTCTCAGTCACTTGAAGTTGGGACAAAATATCTATCAACGAATACAACTTCTTTGTTTACATTGTAATTCAAGCGAAATTGTTCAAAACTTCTTGGCATACTCTAGAGGATGATATTGACCTGGTTTTTTCCGTCAATAATAGCTCCAATGACATCCAGCTAATCAAGTTGTATCATCATCATAAGGACATGATCTTTTATGGGAGTTTCCTCAGCCTTGACAGTCGTCATCAAGATTCTTATTGCTTCTTGCCACACAGGCCGAGACTGATGACCTAATGTCAAGTGTAGTGCGACATCAACATCAAGCCATGGATATTTCTTATGAGAATATGCTTAATCTCAAGGAACTTTTCGGACACCAGAATCGAGCAGTCAAGCAAGAGGCTATAAGAGTTTTGATGAGGACCAACATCGTTAAGGGAACGTCTGTTGTTGTAGTTTATTTTGCCGGAGCAGAATCGAAAGATTCGAACACCGGGTCGTGTCTCTCGAGGAAGGCGGTTTGGAATTTAGAATTGGTATTGATAACACAAAAAAGAAAAATAAATCCTAAACACTCTAATCAGATTTGGGAGGAATTAACTATCAACTAAGAAATAGCATAAAAGTATAAATCCTAAAATACCAACTAAATAATAATAAATAAACTAGGGAATCGGGGATAATTTATTCAAGTTCGCAACGTAAAGCCAGGCAATTGATCGTTCGGTTCGGAATTGACACTCTCGCCTACACGTCTAGCGGTTCACTCCCAATAACTCTTCGTAACAAGGAATTGAACATAGACGAGCAAGTTTGAGCATACAATACCGGCCAAGTATCCAATCCCAATAACTTTTCGTAACAAGGGACAAGACACCAACAAGCATGTATTTCTATCCAAAACCCATAGATTATTCAGTTACGAAATCATCTATCTCATGCGAGCCTAGGTCTACGACTTCTCCCCTTTCGGTTTTAAAAGTCGCTAATTCAATTAGAAGGTATTTAATCAACTAATCATGTAGGATCAATAAACCCTAACTCAACAAATCAATATTCAAGCGCAAAATCGAAGTGTCACTCTTCGATTATATCAATAAATTAACCTAAGTGTCACTCTTAGGTTATATCAAATCTTCAAGCAAGAATTCATCAATTCCTAATTAAATTTACTCGCACAAGAACAAACGAATCAAGCCCGACAAATACACGTTAAACGAGAACAATCATCCCCTATCCCTAGCAATAGGAATTAGCCACACAAAATAAATTCAACACAGTCAATCATTTCTCCCAATTCAACCATTTTCATGAATTAAACAAGAAGAAAAACTTACAATTAATCTCAATCCAAGTGTTGAATCCAAAATACAAGCTTAATTCCTAAAGTGTAAAGAAAACTAAAATGAGAAAGAAATGGAGAGGAAAGATGGAGAGTGGAGAAGAGGTTTTTCGAGCTAGGGAGAGTGGAGAAGAGGTTTTTCGAGGTAGGGTTCGCACCCAATCGCTCCCCTTTCTCCCCATTTCAAAAATCGCAGAAACGGGTTTTTAAAGGTTGAATCATGACCTCCGCGGCCGCGACTTGCCTCCGCTGCCCGAGGTGAAGAAATCTGGACTGCATTGCGCGACTTTATGTTTTGGGCTCGTTTTGGCTCATCCGAACTCGGAATTGAGTTCCGTTTTTTGCTATGCGTCACCAACGAACCCATCTATCCAGTTATGCTCTCAAAACCAACTTTTTCTGAAGAGAAAGTTCGCCCAAAGCTCCTGACCTACACTCCAAAAACGACAAAACACAAAAGAAAACCGGAAAAACAAACGAAAAACACCTAAAGACTCAAGGTGAAGGAAAACACATAATAAAACACGAAACGGACTAAAAACTAAAGAAACGACCTAAAATGGGGGAAAAAGAAGGATAAAATAAACACGAAAAACGCAACAAAAATGAGACAAACATCTGTGATAAATCATGTCTTCAGAATGATTGCTCAATTATGGTTTCATTGTAATTTATGAGAGTAATTATACAACATCATTCCTAAAAATTTTGTGTTTAGGAACTCAAAACCAAAAAATGACAAACAAAAATACATGCACACACCAGATGGGAAGAGGGGGAAAACGCATAACAATCGCACGTGACGTTTAAAACAGAAACGACAACTTTGAGCCCTTCTACCTCCCTCAAAAACTTATGTTGTCTAGCAATGAAAGCCTCCACCATCCGTCGGAACTCCTCATTGCTCATCTCATCCTCCGTGCACGAACAACCACCCCCATCCACCACCGTTGGTCCCTCCGTCCACACTCTCCATCGCTTTTTTCAGGCACTTTTGCTCACGTATGATCGTTGATCCTATCGCTCCTTCTCCATCATTTGTGAAGAAATTAAGATTGGAGAATAAAAGTTGAAAATCTATGTTAAATGATGAATTATATTGGGAAGGGTGAATTGGTTGTGCAATAGAATCATTACTCTAAAAAATCCCATTAGTGGCATTATTTATGGCAATACTCGATCAATATAAAATTATTTACATATTTGAAATCAACATACATATGTAATAAAAAAATATAATTAAGTATGGCTCGTCGCTCTCTTCTTCACCAGATCTGAATCCTCTTTGTCTCCTTCTCTTCTTCTCCATCGAGAAGGTGGCTCGCACTGGGGTGGCGAGCTCAGCACCGACCTTCCCTCGTCCCCTTCCGACATGGCGCTTTGGTAGCCATGGCGAGTTCTGTAGGGTTCCGGTGGCGAGGCTGAGGGTCCGTCGTTACCGACATTGTCTGCAGCCTCGGTGGTGGTTGGGTCCAAGACTAGTGATCGGGCGCTCCACTAGATCCAATTCATCTCTAGTGTTGGGATGTTAGATCTATTTGGGGATTAAATGTGTAATTAATACATTGAGTTATTATATTGTTTAGTCAAATTAAGTGATCAAATTTTATACATTGGCTAAGGAACTTAATCTTAGTTGTGGGATGATTAAATGTGGACACCCGATAATATTATTATTTGGTGACGTAACAAATAATAATATAAAACCTAAGGACCTAAATAGCAAAATAATTTGGGTCAAAATAATTAATGGATGGAGTCCCCAAAAGCCGTGAAAATAAAAAGAGCCCTTAGGATTCTTTATTAAGTGACACGAAAGAAACCGCCGCTTCCCAACTCTTCATTCAATTTCTTGTACGTCGGAGGAGAAGATATTTCAGTCACAATATTTTGGAAGATCTTCAAATTCCCAAATCCAATCTTGAGTTCTAAAGCAGTCAATCAACATGAATCCATCAGGATGCTTCTGCTATTTGGTTTGATTCTCGTTTATTCGATATGAACGCTCCTAGATAAAGCGATTTATTTCGCATAAGGTTAAATCCAATTCTATCATGGGATGGATGGTCTGGAGGGCTGTGGTCGCTTTGGTGGTTTCGATACTCGTGTTCCGTTTGGTGTGGGGCGATTTCAGTTGATGGTCTTTTGGTGCAGTTACGGGGTGGTTCTCTTGGATGGGGTTGTTGCTCGTTTTGGCCCGGTTTTATTCTAGCTTAGCATTTAGTGTGGTGTTGCTGTAGTCTATTTTAGTAAGAAATAAGGAGGAGGAGAGTGAGTATGAAATAACTAAGGAGGAGGAGTAGGAAAGAAATAGCTTATCACTCTTCGAATAAGAATCTGTTTTCTCAAAGATCCTGCGGTGTTGGTGTAGTCTGTTTTATTGTTGTTTTTATTCTTTTTAGGATTTTGAATTCTCCACTTGTGAGAGTTATATAGTTTGTTGTATTGTGGGTGCGTTAACATAATCAATTCTAGGTTACCTTTGTGTATTTCACCACTAGATTCAGTTGTGTAGTTGTTTGGCTATTTTTTACTGTTGTCTAAATGTAAATATGTGTTTTTATATAATTTCTATCGTTTCACAAAAAAAGAAAAAAAAACAATAACATTGGAAAAACATAATGACAACCTTATTATTCATCAAATGTCAAAACTTCTAATATTAGGTAAAACAAAATAACTCTTTAAGCGGAAAATTTCAATAATAATATAAATTCCTAGTATCATATATCAACCACAACCACGACATCCTTCACTCAGCTCCTTCAAAATAATAGGGGGCTGTCAGAGAAAGATACGAAGGAAAGAACCAATTAAAGAAATTGTAGAGATGAGCGTAGGGTCACGACTGAGCCCATAAATATTTTTTGTTGAGCAAAGTATTTTCTACTTTTTGATATTCCATTTTATGAAAATATTTTTTAACATAATATTTTTTTACGACCTCAACTATCATCAGCATCATCATGAATGGATTTGATTTTAAACGTTTTCAAAATATATGGGTGTTACTATTCACCGCCCCCCTTGGACAATTTTGCCCTTCTCATTTTTTCTAAACATCTCAGAGGAAAGTGTACGGTGAAATGTCGTCAAATTCGGAGGTACGAAAAAATACGTGTACGGTCGCCGGTTCCGGACGGGCTAAAAGCCGTCCGGACGCCGGAACCGGACGGACTAAAAGCCGTCCGGACCGGCCGGCCGGACGACAAGTAAACCGGCCGAAAAGCACGGCCGGACGGACCGTTGCTGTCCGAACCGGCCGGCCGGACGGCAAGAAAGCCGTCCGGAAACGACGGCCGGTCGGAACCGGTCTGTCCGGTTCGGCCGGCCGGCCGGAATTTTTTATTTTTTATTTTATTTTATTATTTTTTTTTTAAATTATTATGTTATTTATTCGAAATAGTTATGTTATAAATTGGACTATATACATTTTAGACTTCATTATGTTACGTTTAGATATTATCGTGTTACGAGTTAGAAATTATTACATTATATATTAGTTTTAATTATGTTATAAATTGGCGTTTACATATTATCGTGATCGTGTTAGGAGTTACAAATTATATTAATTGAACGTTAGATAATATCATGTTACGAGTTACAAATTATTATGTTACATCCTAGAATTAATTATCTTAATTTAACATGTTCTAAAAATTGTACTATATAGCAGGAGTCATGGGAAGATTTTGGAGGAGATGGTGTTGATTACAGTGAGCGTTTCGATACATCTTCATTCTATAGTAGTACTCAGGAGGCTATTGAAGCTGCAAAACACCAGGCAATGCTGAATGGTTTCCAATTAATTATTTCGAGCCACAAAAAGAAAACGGTCAGAGTTTTGAAGTGCCATAGAGGCGAACGGTACAGAGGCACAGGCGGAAATTCTAGAAGGACAAAAACGAATAAGTGCGGTCGCAATTTTGAGATCAAAGTAAAAAAGTTGTCCGGCGTTCCATACTGGAGGATCTGCAGATGTAGCAATGAAGAGAAAAGCTACCATAACCATGCATTTGCTGTGTATCCTGAGGGTCATAGCCAGTTGAGCGGTCTCAGCGCTTCATCTAAGAGAATTGTTCGTGAAATGACGGACGCTCAGGTGGCCCCGAAAAAAATTATGGCCGCGCTGAAGGAAAAGAATCCGGGAGACAACGTTCATGTGCGGCAGGTATATATATTTATATATTGTAATATATGTTTTAATTAAATTTTTTAAGTTAATTATGATAATTAGTAATTTTTTATATGTAAAAGTTATTGTAATAATTAATAAATTTTATTATATTTAGTAATGTATTACTATTGTGATAGTTAATAATTTTTTTATCAAATTAATCGCATTAATATACTTTTTTATTTATTAATATAATAAAATTTTTGTTTTAAATTACAATAATCATTATAATTAACGCTAATCGGTGACAGGTATATAACTATAGAGATAAGCTGCGGAGAAAGGATTCCGACGGTAGAGACGTTCCTACTCAGCTTATGCATTTGGCCGTGAGCAGCCAGTATACAGTTTATGTAGAATCCGATCCGAACACGAAAGTGCTGACGCATATATTCATGGCCCATCCTGCGTCGATCAATCTATTTCGGACATATCACTGGTATGTCGGTATAGATTCCACGTATAAAACCAACAGGTATGTTACTTTATAAATACTTTATTAGTATGAATCTTAAATAGTGTGTTTGATTAAGTTAAGTTATATGTGCTTATATTTTTTTTCTTCTTGGTTACATTTGCACAGGTACAAGATGCCGTTCGTCGAGATGATTGGGATGACGCCGTGCAACCAGAACTTCCTGATTGCGTATGCCCTCATCAGGGACGAGAAAGAGACCAGTTACGACT
>BKCP01012292.1:856892-903028 GCA_008636005.1 Striga asiatica
AAAAAAAAAAAAAAAAAATTACCTTGTTGGAGAAGAATCCTTTGCCGAGGCCGTAGAATTTTTTCGACATTTTTTTGGATTTTTTTTGACGCTCGAATCGTTCGTTGAAGTTCGGAAGTTTAGAGAGATAGAAAGTTTAGAGAGATGAAATCAAAAAAAGGGTTAAGGACAAAAGAGTAATTGGGGGGGGCGGTGACTAGTAAAAGGGGGGCGGTGAATAGCGATTGAGAAATATATTGAAACCAAAAAAATGTGTAATATTCCTTTATTTATTTATGACGTGGTTACATACATCATGCTAAATTTACGCACAGCAGAATTTTATTCATATCATGTCATGTCATTGTAATTTTGGAGGACCAGTTTTCTATTCATACAAATTAAGTCCTTCGGTTTTATCTCTCCCTAATACATATATTAAAAGCTGGGTTACCATTTCATTCCCCCAACTCAATCAAAATAATTCCCAAACAAGCTGCTACGAGGACACAGGCTATTATTAGCATGCTATCTGCATTCACATACAAGAATCGAATACAAATAGCCATACTCCTTCACATTCGGCTGTGTAAGGAGAAGGAAAATGAGACAGACCAAAATCATTTAACTTATTGCTCGTTCATAAGTCGACAATAAAAAAAATTTACAATTTTCATCCCTCGATGTATGTAGGTTTTCCAATCAGAATCTGCTTATTAGAATCTACACCATTAATAACCATACATCCTCATTAGCATGTTTTATAAAAAAATCCAGGCTATCATGAAAGAATTAATAGGAATATAATTGACTGAAACAAGCAAGCCACACAGGCATGGCCGAGAGCTACAGAGACCGACCTAAAGTATCTACAAGGTACACATTCACTGGATAAACTTGATTCCATATACAGAAACACACTACTTCAAGTGGGTATCAATGCCAAAATTTGATTCTTGATGATGCCCACACATTTCTGAATCTCGGTATAAATGGGAAGGTTCTGTGAACTGCGTGGCTGTAAACTTGTCACGGCAGAATCTAATATCTGTGCCACATCAGACGGGGGGAACTGCCTTTCTGTACACTTCTGCAGTTTTACCGGAAAAATAATAATAAATGAAAAGTGATTCATTCTGCAAGGAAAATAAATACATAGGGGCTTGTTTTTTTTATAAACTTCACCTGAATCATAAGTAGTGTCGCCACACATTTTGTGATCAACTCAGAAGGGATTCGGGTGTCGTCAGATGCATTCGTCAGTTTAGGATCAGTTGCCTGAAACAGTTTCGAATTTTAATTTTTGCATAACAAAATATTCAATGTAATGGGAGAAAAAGGGTGAGCAATGGCTGAATATTAAGGTAAAAAAGGGATTTACTCTAGGCAGGCAGGTGCCGTCCAAGGGAAGCTGGTCATTTACGTAATCTATAGCTTCCTCAATTTTCTCTAAGGTATCCTTCTGACTCTCAAGTGAGGTGATTGCCTATTAGAAAAATTATTATTTTCTTAGAAAGATATAGCAGTAAAACAAACTTTTTTTTTTAACAAAACAAAGAAAGGTATTGAATGCCTAGAATTGAATGCATTATACCTGCACAGCAGCATTTACCATCATTCGTGCTTTTGATCTCGAGCTATCCATGATTTCATTCATTTGTGATCCTACTTCATGAGATTGGCACGCAGAATTTAGTGTGCCACAGGGATCAGCAAGATGCGCTACTGGTCTCGCTGATGTCAGCAGAAATTTTCCTTGGTAAGTGTTTCGTTCTCTCAAGCAACGTAAAGCTAATGTAACCTGCCAGAAGCAATTTGCTCTCAGCTGTAATTCAATGCAACCCAAAAGGAAATTTATATTCTTTTCTATGAAGACTGGGTACCTGTTCATTGGCTTCATTCAACTGTATAAGCACAGCAGCATATTGCTTTTTAAATGACTCAGACTCCTTCAAAGGGCTACCTCCATCTTTCTGATTTTCCAACACGTCATCATTCATTCGTTTTAACTCGATAACAATAGCCTCCTGCATATATGTGGACACAAAATCAAAATTTGAATGCGCCAACATTCAAATTTATCAAGGTTTTCAAAACCGGACTAATCATAGTTGTGGTTAAATAGTTCACTAATCAGACCAGTGGTTGAACCGTACTTAATTTACAAATATTTTTAAATATATATAATACTTTATGTAGTAAATTTATATACAAAAACAGTATTACTTAAATATTTAGACGATTTAGAACATTCAAATGCTTAAACTAATTGATAAATAACTCATACATATCAATTATATTTAAATATGCTTTTTATATTAAAAATGTTTTTAAATAGATTAAAAAGTCATATTTAAAAAAAAAATCTGGACCGGTTCAACCAGTCCGACTGATCGGTTTTGGGCCGGTTCTCGCCAGCTCTTGACCGATTTGCTGGCAACCGATTCATTCCAGCGAATTGGACCGGTCAACAACCGGTTCTCATTCCAACCAGTCCGGTTTTGAAAACAATTAAATTTATTTAAATAAAAAATAAAAATACTAATGTTCGGGAAATCCCAAAAAGACAAGACAAGCAGAATATGCTTCAACAAAGCATCAGAAAAGGTGACTGAAAAATTAGAACAATAACAAAAATCCAAGCATTAACCATTAATGACAAGATAATCAACGGAAAGGATGATGATTGGGTGGAAAACAACATATGGAGAAGATAAGCAGGTACGCAACTACACCTTTTTATCTAGAGCACGAGTCAGGTCAGCAAGAGCTTGAATATCAGCTTCCTTTGCCTGGAGTGGAGAATTTGATGTCTGATTGTAACTTGCGATATCAGCAACTCCAATTCCCGTATTCACATTAGCATTTGCAGAAACAACCTGATGCACCAGAAGGATCCGTAACTTAGGGGTTGACCAGGATTTGGCTTTGAAGACAATCATGTAAGAATGAGAACGTATTCAAGAACAAATAGACAAATCGCCGCAGTTACACATAAACAAACATAATTAGACAGTGGAAAGTACTCCACCCATACGGCCATCTTGCCACTTCAGTGCTTCTTCACATCAATCTACTCTAAAGAAATTAAAACAACCCAATATAATTGCCTTTTTATTGCATCAAACTAGAATGCATTAGCACAAGTGAAGTAGTTTGGTTCAGGCAACAGAAACCACAATAATATTAGTTTAATTTCTTTAACGAAACTCAAAAAACAGATAATTCCAGTTTTGGCAAGTTTGAATTGCCAAGGTTAAGTATGCATCTTCACAATAAAAATGGTGATCAAGCTGCAGTAGAAATGAACATAATGCAAATAACTTGGTACAGAAGTAGGGAGCTCATGCCTTTGTCTGCTTCAAGAAACTTGCAGGATTAGCTAATGAAGACAATTGGAGTAAACCATCCTTGTTATCCAGATTATCACCAGGAAAAAACTTTATGTATTCCGTAGCATGTCCATTCATTTTTAGCTCATTGATATTCTCAGTGAACTTATCAACTGGAACTGTATGTCTCCCAACCAATGCAGGCATATTCTCGAAAGGATTTAAGGGCATGCAGTCAATGTCCTGCCAGGGTAAAGGAGTTTCATAATTACCAAAAGGAAATGGAATGACATAGCAGCAGAAAATATATACAACATATATGGAAGCATTACAAGTAGCCACAAGCGACTTCCACGGACTTTTTCCCATATAATATATTTATAGTTCAATACCTAGCTTAAATCATTCCAAATCAGACTTAGGTCCAACTAAGTGAATGAATGACATAGAATACACATAAGATCAGCAGACACAGTTTGGCCAGGACAGGACAGGACACAGGCTGCTTGTATGACGTAGGGTGCAATTGGATATGTATCCAACTCAATTCTATTCTATTTAACCATTTTATTTTTTTATAAAAATAATAATTAATTGTGGTGTGATAGGGAAATAGTAAAATAATGATTGGTAATTAAAAGTGTGCATCGATGAATATTATTATATTTTATAGATGAATGAGTAGTAATAATGATTTTTAATTTAAAAATTGGTTTGGAAAATGTGAGTGGAAGAAAGATAACATAGTGAAACGAATGGATTACGAATGGATTAACATGATTGGATTGGATGCATGTCCAATTGCACTCGAAGAGTAAATGCAAAGCAATATTGATCTGTTGGGACGATCAAATAATGTAAAGTTTTTGATGAAAGTTCAAGCTGAAGATAAGAAGTAGATTACTTTAACAAATTCAACCCCTAATTCCGGACGGTCAAATTGAACGCGGCACTTATAGTGATCAACAGTTAGCACACTTCCATCATTGATATCCCTTGTTTTTGGATGAATGGCAATGACACGCTGCCCAACTGATAAAGGCCTTGCAAGATCTGTCGGCAGACCATCCCTGATGCCTTCACGGAGCTCAGTGTAATGTCTTCGAACAGAATCTCGATACTGATTGAGCTTCTCTTTTTCTTCCTTCAGGAATTGCTCTGAAAAACGCCGTGGTTTACCAAGAGAGCTGTTTTGACAATAGAGCAAATATTGACGCATTACCGTGATTTGCATCCCCATTGATGAATAGAAGCAAAAACAATAGCGATACAGTAAATAGATAAAAAGAATAAAAAATTAAAAGTCAGAGTGTACCTTCGTATAACACCCCATTCCACACGAGTTAATGTTGGCACATGACCTAATCCTACGTGATAGAGATACTCCACAAACTCTCTCTTAGCAAACCATGGATAATCAATGGCACTATAGAACCACTCATAAGTGCACCATCTCCTTAGGCGCTGATTTAATAAACAATTAGACAGCATTTCCTGTGTGAAACAATATGAGAATAGAAAGTTAATATTTGTGTTATTAAACTTCCGATATTTGGAGGTAAAAGAGAACCAAACCTTAGACTTAAGCATCGTGTCATGGAGTGAACCAAGAGGCAGATTACTCGGGTGAATTTTGCCAAGTAATTTTGATTCTTCCTGAACTGGTTTCTTTAGGTTCATCTTGCGCCTGCTCCGTACTTTAGTAGGTAAAGTAACCTGGTTACCTGCAGGAACTTGTATAGCTGATTGGGCTGAGTCACTCCCTTCCTTCCACATATCAGCGCTTGAAGAATTTTCTGAAACCTTCATTAATTTGGGTGAGCTGTTTTGGGAAGATTTTTTATTCTTGGCCTTTAATTTCTTGCCTGCATCTCCACCCTGAAGAAAAAAGCCGCAGCATCTATGAGTGAAACCAAATCAACAAGGAAACTAATTTGGACTATACTTCCAGTGTATATTTTACAGAGAACATCACTCCTCCCCAATACACACACACACACACACACTCCACAAAAAAAGTAGATTTTAAGCAAATTTAGTAGTAATATACTTTTGCAGTGTTATTGATAGCGGATGGCGGCAAATGGCGGTTTGCAAAAAATCCGCCATAGCGGCCACAATAACCGTCATTCTTCACAAAATTTAGCATGGCGGATAGTCAAAAATCCGCCACGCCATATCGCCATGGCCGCCATTTGATAACACTGCTTTTGCATCATACCCTAACACCAAAAGGTTACTGAAACAATATTGGAGATAAGGTTCATAAGATTTCAAGTTAATTAATCAAAAGGTTTGTCAGTTGTTGATAACCTGATTAGCCCAATCGGAGGACGCCACGTGGGAGATCTATCATAAGGCCCGACTGAATATTAAAGATACGAAGAAAAACCGACTTAGCGGAATAATTTCGGGAACTCTGCATGAACCGACATGAGAACCGACCTCTTCAATGGAACGAGGACCGACCTACATGAAGAACCGAGATCATGACAGGATAAGGGACAGATGGGACGTCTGTCAATCAGCCGCCCATGCATTCATCATTTATTTGTGGGACCACCTGCAGGCTAGATGCCCCTAGGCCATTAAATCACATTTAATGCCGCCGAACCAGTCCCAAAAGACGACCCGAAATTACTATAAATAGCAACATTTTATTCTTGTACGAGGATCCTTTTTTCCGACACATTAAATACACTCATAAGACAACTCGATTACAGATAAAACCGACCTCATGTACTAAAAACCCGACTTTAAAATACAAAAGTTAAGCTAATTTTCGGCTTTCTATATACTTAATCATTGCGATTATCATTTTTAGATTTCACATAACAACAGTGTGGCGCTAGAGGAAGAGCCTTATAAGATATTTGGAGTTAATCTTCGATCCAGCAAACCCGCTAAGTACATTTCAATCATCATTTTCATCCCACTTTCCATGTCTAAGTCAGGCCAAGATGATCAAACATCCAGAGTTGTCGCCAGGAAGCAGCCCAAACCGTCGGAAGACCCAACGCGCCGCCGGCTGCAATGGATATTGCTGCCCTATTTCAGAACCCAGAGTTCATGAGGGCTTCTCAGCCCTCATGGCTCAGACCATGTCGGGAACCTCCAAGACGATGTTCGAACCATCAATAGCTCCCATCACACCGGTGAAACAAGGAGCACAACCAACCCAGGGTAGAGGCGAATGTGCAGCAGCCTCTCCCTCAACTTCCCTGCCACGCGACAACCCACATCAGACGCGGGCGAGAATACGACCTCTTCGAAATTGCTGCCGAATGTCACTCCGCTATTCCCACAATCAGAGATGCAGACTGACTTGCGCCACCAAATTGAAAAAAGCCGCTCTGCAGGCAGGAAATGACGGAGCTAGAAGCCTTGCGGAAGAAAGTGGCCGAGCTCGAAGCTCGACGCAGGAGAGTTCCCCGGAGGCCCCCCAACTTGGAGCACGTATACATGGAGACTGACTCCGCTGGCACCCAGACCCCTTGGGAAAAAAAGTCCCTCAAATCGGTCTCTACAATGGGACCTCGGATCCCAACGCCCACCTCGAGCATAACGTATCATAGATGGACTTGCACGGGGCCTCGGATGCCTTGCGATGCCGTATGTTCTCCTTAACTCTGGGGCCGAGAGCCCAAAAATTGTATCATTCGCTACCACATCGTTCCATTTGGAAATGGCAGCAGCTCAGGTCGGCCTTTAGGTCTCACTTCATTGGGGCCCAAGTATGCCTTATCCCTAAAGAATCCATAACCAACATCGTCCAGAAGAAAAACGAAAGCTTGAAAGATTATGTCGCTCGTTTCAACGAGCGTGTGCAGAATATGGAACCATGTCATTCGAAGACCTTATTGGTTGCTGGCCTTAAGCCAAAATCCATGTTTCGATGGGCACTGTGCCAGAATAAGCCCAACACGTTCCAGTCAGAGCACAGCAACATGTCGATCGCCGAGGAATCCATGTCGGTCCCCAACCTTGAATTCTCTCCTAAAGAGCCAAAGCCGACCTCGAAGGAGAAGAAGAAAAGCAAGCAACAGCTAGGAGGGTTGTCCAACAAGCAGCAGTTCGGAGGCCCACCAAAAGGAGATCTCCGAGACCCCGAGGTGAGGGTGGCTAGGAGGCAATATAGGGAGGATTTGACGATCGGCTATCATACCATCTACTCGATCGGTGCCGCCACCGTGTACGAGGAGCTGAAAGGAAATGGAATCATCCCCAACGCCAAGTCGATGCGCACCCCCAGAGAGCATTCAGATAAATTCAAGTATTGCGCTTACCACAAATCACCAAGACACAACACAGACGAATGCCTTAGCTTACTATCGGCACTGACGAGATTGATCGGAAACCCACAAGTTCGCAAATTCGCCAAGGGAACCGAGGTCAGAAGGAAGGGTAGGCCCCTGCAGATCCCAGACGATGATGATGACGATGACAGAGAACTCAACCCAAAAAGGGTTTGCCAGGGGAAGAAAGAAGTCTTCACCTTTAGCTCGGGTGGACCCGAAGCTCCGTCCAGCCGACCTAGCAAAAGAGACAGTGGGTCAGAATCCCTGAGCGAGGTCGGGCCAACTCCATTGACCTCGTCTCGCAGCAACTCCATTCCTCGAGTCAACACTAAGGGGACTAACCTCCTCATGGAGACAAGCAAAAGCCTATGCACGAAGGGCGAACTCAGGGAAGCACGTCCTGACCACAGGCCTGAGGGAAACAACCGCACTTGCCATCACTTTTACCCTGGAGGACTCTAGCTTGTTTGACCACCCACACTCGGACGCACTCATCATCACCGCACCGATCTGCGGCACTCCTGTCCACCGAATTATGGTAGATATAGGCACATATTCTAGCATCCTCATGCTCTGAACTTTCGAAAAGATGAGGATTGACCCGAGGGAGATCTCTCCTTATAATGACACAGGGTTCAGGGATTCAACAGGAGCGTGTCGCTCCCCAATTGAGAGATCACTCTCCCAATCAGATTTGGTCGACATAGACAGACCTCCAAGGTCATCATCGAGAAATTCAAGGTGATGGACCTCTCCAATGAGTATAACGCTATAATCGGGAGGACGGCACTGTACAAGCTCCGAGTCACCGTCTCCATCTTCCATTATGCCATCAAGTTCCCCACCGCCGACGGGTAAGGTACACATTATCGTGATCAACGAGAAGCCAGAGAACTCGTTTTAACCATACATTCCTAAAAAATTCGTGTAGTGGAGAAGTCTGAAGAAGGACGTAGCATTTTGTCGGAAACCCAACAAGAGATCGAAGAACTCACCGAGGATAACAACTCAACTGGCAACCCTGAGATCACCTCGGTCCCAGGGAACGACATATCGGCACCAGTAATCACAGCTTCAGCTGAATCAATCCCGGGTCAGGCAAATTTGGAAGAAGGTGAGGAGAGGACCTGACCCAGGATCGAGGAAGAAGGCCAGGGAAAGAGCTAATCAAATAAGACGACGAATTGGACCCGGGATCAGTTCAAAGAAAAGAAAGGGGGTGATCGAGCTGAACCCTCGGAAGAAGTGGAGATCATTTTTGTCGACGAGCCGACGTGCAACAAACCGCTTTGCATCGGCACAAACCTCCAAGAGCCCATCAGAACCCACCTCATCCAGATCCTGCACACGAATTCCAACGTGTTCGCATGGAGACATGAAGACATGCAAACCATTGACCCGAAAGTGGCCTGCCACCGACTTCACATCGACAAGATGATCAAGCCTGTCAAACAAAAGCGGAGGAAACTCGGTCCCGACCGACAACAAGCCTAGGAGGAGGTAAAAAAGCTCGTTAACAACAAGTTTATCCAAGAGACCAAATATCCAACATGAGTTTCGAATCCAGTGTTGGTGAAGAAGAGCAACGGTTCGTGGCGCTTATGCATAGACTTTTCCGACCTGAACAAGGCGTGCCAGGCGTGTCCCAAAGACAGCTACTCTCTCCCACATTGATTACATGGTGGACGCGATTTAGGGACACGAACTAATGAGCTTCATGGATGCATATTCCGGATACAACCAAATTTCGATAAACCCCGAGGGCAGAGCACACATCTTTCTATTCGGCGCGAGGACTATATTGTTACACGATGATGCCATTCTTGAGGAATGTTAGGCCCACTTATCAAAGGCTAGTGAATAAAATGTTTACTAAATTGATAGGAAGAACAATGGAGGTGTACGTGGATGAAACACTTGTAAAATCCGTACATGCTCCCAACCATGTAAAACATTTAGCTGAAATGTTTAATATTTTGCGCGACTACTCTATGGCGTTATATTCAAAAAAATGTACATTTGGGGTAGGATCGGGTAAATTTTTAAGATACACGGTCAGCGAAAGAGGAATTGACGCCGACCCAAGCAAGGTAAAGGTCATCATCGACTTGAAGCCGCCGACGTTGATCAAAGGAGTTCAAGGCTTGACCAGCCGACTTGCGGCTCTAAGCAATCAAAGGAGTTCAAGGCTTGACCAACCGACTTGCGGCTCTAAGCCGGTTCATTTCAAAATCAACCGACCGATGTAAGCCTTTCTTCGACATGATTAAGAAAGGAAAGCAATTCGAGTGGACGGAGGATTGCCAGAAGGCCCTTACCAGCATCAAGAAAACATTGTCGCAGCCGCAAACCTTGCAGAAACCAAAGCCAGACGAGATGTTATACTTAGGGGTGAGCAGCTCGACTCTCAGTGTCGTCTTCATCCGAGAGGAGGATTCATAACAGTTCACTGTTTACTACTTCAGTAAAGCCCTACACGATGCCAAGCTGAGATATCCACCCATCGAGAAGCTAGCCTTCGCACTCATCACGGCGGCCCAAAACCTACCACCTATTTTCAAGAATATTCGATGACAGTGCTCACCGCATATCCGTTGAGGCAAATTTTACACCGACCCGACACCGAGAAGAATGGTGAGGTGGACCGTGGAGATGGGACAGTACTCTTTGATTTCATTTCAGAGTTCACACCAGGAGTAGAAGAAATGAATGACGATCAGCTGAGGATCATGTACGTCGAGGGATCCTCGACGACAAACCAAGCTGGAGGGGGAACCATTTTCGTAGACCCTGAGAAGAGATTATTCTGCCATTCAGTCTAATTTTTGTTCCCAGCCACTAACAACGAGGCTGAGTACGAAGCACTTTTGTCCGACCTTGCAGAGTCCATAAATGTAACCCACCTCAACATTTTCTCCACAGTTGTTGGTGAATCAAATACTTGGAGCCTTCGAAATAAAGGAGCCCCGCCTGATGCCATATTTGGCATTAGAAAAGAGAAAATCGTCCAAGTTCATAGCAGAAGTCGAGCACATCCCGCGAAACTCGAACATCCAGGCAGATGCCCTATCGCATCTAGCATCGAGCACAGATATGGAGAATGTAGAGTATGTCCGAATCAAGAATGACCGTCAACCTCGGCCAATCAGATAATGAACGCCGAGTTAAGTCAAGATGTAAAAAATCGAACTTGGATGGATCTTATAATCTCGTACCTGGAAACCGAGGCCCTACCACAAGACCCCAAGGAAGCTCGATCCCTGAGGACCCGAGCAGCACGGTTCACTCTGGATAACGGGACACTATACAAAAAAGGATACTCGGCACCATTGCGTAAGTGCCTGACCGAACAGGAGTCTCGATACGTGTTAGAGGAAGTCCACGACGGCATATGTAGAAGTCACTCGGTCGGGCAAGCGTTAGCATATAAAATTTTAAGGCAAGGATACTACCGGCCAACATTGAAGAAAGATGCCGCAAACTGGGTGAGGAAATGTAGCAAGTGTCAAATCTTCGCACCCAACGTCAGCCAGTCATCCGAGCCTCTGAAGTCGGTCTTCAGCCCCTAGCCTTTCGCAAGGTTGGAGATCGACTTAATCGGACCTTTACCAAAAGGTAAAGGAGTCAAGTTTACCATGGTGGCCGTGGATTATTTTACAAAGTGGGCAGAGGCAAAACCCTGGCAGCGATCACCGAGCAGAAAATGATTGACTTCATTTAGAAGTCGATAGTGTGCCGATTTGGAGTGCCCATCATAACTGACAACGGCCGACAGTTTAAAGTAAAAAAGTTCGAAGCATTTTGCGAAGAGTACGGGATCAAACACTTATTCTCCTCTCCATACCATTCTCAATCAAACGGTCAAGTCGAATTAGTAAACAAAATAATCAAGAATGGCCTTAAGATTCGGCTTGATGCCGCAAAAAGAGCCTGGCCCGAAGAATTGCCCCATGTTTTGTGGGCATATAGGATGATAGGTCGGTCGTCGACAGGGGAAACCCCTTTCTCACTGGCTTACGGATCAGAAGCCATGGTCCTCGTCGAACTCGGAACCCCAACATATCGGGTCCGCAACTTCGACGAGGAGTCCAACTCGGAAAACCTAAGGGCAAATCTTGACCCGATGAGTTGCGCACCCAGGCCGAACTCAAGAACGCAGCGTACAAGAGTGAAAAGCATATCAACGCGAAGCTCAAACCCCGAACTTACCAAGTTGGAGATTTGGTCCTCAAAATAATAACGGGGCCCGAACCAGGGCCTCTGAAATCGAAGTTGGAGGGACCTTCAAGATTAGTCGAGTACTCCCACATTGGGCCTACCGACTTGAATGCCTATACGATACCCCTCACCAATATCCCTGGAATGTCGTCTTCCTCAAGAAATATTACCACAGTGCGTGTGGGGATTGATTGTAAGAGCATTATGAATTTTTTTTTTTTAAAAAAAAAATCCGAAATCACGCACTCGAACCTTTTTTAGGAATGCATGAACTCCCTCACAGGAAGGCCTAGCGCACATCTACTAAACACCTAGAGGTCGTTCGATAAGGCTATACGCCCAAAACCAAAGCACTTGAGAGTAACTAGGAATGCCATGAGTGCTCAAAAGTTAACCGAACCCCCCATGTGGTTCGGGAAGGCCAAGAGTGCCCAAAAGTTAACCGAACCCCCTACGTGGTTCGGGAAGGCCAAGAGGGCCCAAAAGTTAACCAAACCCCTTACGTGGTTCGGGTCGGCCAAAAAGTGCCAGAAATATAAACCAAGCTCCATTCAAGGTTTGGGAAGGCCATTAAAGCCCAAAAGTCGGTCATATGCCGCAACAATTCCGAAAAGAATGATTTTGAATTCTAAATGGGGTTAAGTATGGGTAAGTTTCTTCAAAATTTATTTTTGATACAAAAATGACCTTCCAAACTTCGTTCAAATTTAATTAGCCCCGAGTTGGCCATACTTTATTCAAACCAAAATTACTTATTTCAAATTATACTAGCCCCGAGTTGGCTACGCTTTGTTCAAAATCGTATTAATTTTGCTCAAGTTAGAATAGCCTGGCTGAGCTTGGAGTTTATCTAAATTATATCAAGCCTCAAGTCGGCTACAGAAACGAGCTGTTTAGGTTATTCACATTGTCCATTTAAAAGTACTTGACCCCGAGTTCAAAGCATTTATAAAGAAAAATAAACATTAATAGCATGCTTGGATATAAAAAGTTTTTGTTTTGATTGAATTTTTGGTTTGGGTTGGTTAAATTTGAATAAGTTAGTATGGTTAGCTGTTAGTGGGTATATTAAAATAATATTTAAAATAAAATGATTAAAATTAAATTGATATAAAAGTATGAGAGAGAAGATGTGATGTGATGGTGAGTTAAAATTATGTGAGTTGATGAATAGTGAATTAAGGTTGATGTTATGTGTAAGAATGATTGATTGATAGTAATTAATTATATTGACGATAGTGTGGTTGAGTTAAAGTTGAGTTAAAAAAAGTGATTGAGTTAAAAATGATTGGATGTTTTAGGTTGAATTTGTATCCAAGCAATGCTCTAAACATCCATTCATCGAAATACTTTGAGAAAAGATTCTTACAATAAAACATAAAACATGTCCAACGACATGCCGACATAACAGTCCACGTCGAAATCCACAAAATGCCAACAAAAACACAAAGCGAAAACAGGAGTCTAAGTAGAGGCATCTTTTGTCCCCTCCTCCGGCTTCTCAGAGGCGTCTCTGACCTTCTCCTCGAGTTTTTTTAGGACGGCAGCCTCGATCACCTCGGAACTACCCCGATGGTTATGAGGGCCTCGCTATCGCCCGCCTCGGCCGCTGCCTCCAACACGCTTGCTTCAACCACAACTTGGTCGGCACTGACCTCGGTCGCCGCCTCCTCGGCGACTTTCGTGGCAGCAGCTGTCGCCAATCTATCTACGTGTTCCGCCACGGCCTTCTTTATCTCCTCCGGTGTCATATCGTCAAAGTGTTGATCGACAATAAACCCGGCGAGAGTACCGATAAAGACCTCAGTCAGGTCCTTCCTTTTCTCCTTCTCGCCCTCTAGGACCATGTTAACAAAGGCCCTTCGGAGGGCGACCTGTCTCTCCTGGCTAAGGGGGGGGAGTCCAGCAATAACCACATTTGCCTCGGCCTCACTCAAGACCCACTCACAGTATTCCCGCTCGTCATCATCAGCAGGAACACACGTCTTCTCCAACTCGGGATCAAACCCGTACTTCTCCATTTTGCGCACAAGCATAAGCTTGAGGTCGTTGAGGTCGTAGAGCCCGGATTGGAATCGTTCGATCACCCATCGGAAATTGATGCAAGTGTTACATTCGATGTATTCATCGAGCTCCTTAGAGTCCTTATAATCCTGGACCCCGACATCCTTGCCTGCTGCAAGGCCCTGCTCATACTTGAGCTCCTCGCGCAAGGCTGCCTCCTTTTCCATGCTCGCCAGCTCGGCCCTATGGGTCTCCTTCACCCTAATCCACTGGGCCTCTTTCTCAGAGCGGTCCTTGCGGGTCAACTGATGCTCCTCTCGCTCCTTGAGAAGTTGCTCCTCGTGGAGTTTAGCCCTCTGCTCAAAGGCGCTGAGCTGATCCACCAGCTTGAGGTTGTTGGCTTCGAGACGCTTCTTCTCGGCCATCAGAAGCTCAATTTCAGCTCGCGCCGCCTTCAGCTCGTCCTCTTTCTCGTCAACTCTGGCCTTAAGAGTAGCCGATTCCACCGCTAAAGAAGCGATTTGCCCTTCGCGAAGCTCAACTTTGTCTTTCTTCTCGTCCAGTTCAGAGGCGGTCATGCGAAATTCGTCTTCCGCGGCAACGAGGCTCACCAGGGCCCTACCCAGCCAGGCCTTGGCGTAACCGAACTTGTGGGCGCCAGGCATGGCAGACACCTGTCAATCAGCCGCCCATGCCTTCATCATTATTTGTGGGACTGGATGCCCCTAGGCCATTAAATCACATTTAATGCTGCCGAACCAGTCTCAAAAGACGAGCCCAAAAATTACTATAAATGGCAGCATTTATTATTGTACGAGGATCCTTTTTCCGACACATTAAATGCTCGGTTACAGATAAAACCGACCTCTTATACTAAAATCCCACCTTCGAAATACAAAAGTTAAGCTAATTTTCAGCTTTCTACTTACTTAATATTTGCGATTATCGTTGTTAGATTCTACATAACAACATCATAATAACTTAAACGACAAAAGAGTGAAGTACCTCATTTCCCGGAGATCCACTAACAAGAATATCACCATGAGATTCAGGTTTTGCATTCTGCACACACACACACATACATTAGTAAGCTACCATCATATTCATGATGATGATAAACAGCAAAAAAGATAATATATTACTTCTCACCTTAGACACTTGCACCTTCTGTTTTCTCCTTACTTTATTGGTGTTGGATTGAATAGAATCCTGGTTTTCTTCAGGAACAGAGAAAGCATCTAAAGCTGAACTTTTTCCAGGTTTTGATCTTTTGCTGGAAGCAGCTCCAAAACTTGATAGATGCCCTTTCACTTTTACACCTGTAGATTTGCGTTTTTCTCTGGGCTGGTTCGCTGGCTGGGATTCTAATGGCACAGACTCATCAACAACATCATCAGGTTCTTCTTTAAGCAGCACCCTTGACTCTGATAAATGGGAAAATAGTTGATAATAATGCATGTTCGAGTATGTTGCGTGAGAAAATAACAACTGAACTAAATCGAGATATATGCAGTAAATTTTAGCCTATGCAGGTTTTGTTTAAAAATTGAAAGGTGGACATGTATTACGTACCATCTTCATTTTCCATTGGCAGCATGAGTGACAAATCAGCTAGAGCTTGCAAAGCATCAAAAGCAGGTTCCTCATCTACAAAGGTCGAGTGTGCCTTCATCTTAATTACAGTGGGAACTAAAAGAGCATATTCAGTTACAAGTACAAGTGGAGCCTCAGCAAGCACATAAATAACGACAAAAAGGATAGTAGCCCATAAAATTACATATTGAACTACTCAAGGGCCAGGATCTCAGTTAAATGAGAGCATGAAACACCTACATAATCAAAAGGTAATTAACAAATGAATTAATTAACTTGTAAGTTAACACTCCGTCTACTATACCATATATCTGTTGTGCAAGGATTAACTAGAGAAGAAATAAAAAAAGAACAACCATACTTCGAAACTTGAATATTATAAAGTTAGAAACAGCAACTTTATGGGCATATCAGTTCCTAGTGTCATAAAACAATCAATTGAGGAGCATGGAAATGACATTATATTTTAGATATACGCACGCAACTGGAACTTTTATGTTGATAAAAGCATACAGGAAAGGGTTTCATGATCTGAGATACATGATGTTTCACAGAAACAGGGATTGAAGCTTGACATAGAAAGAAATGCAAAGATTAGCCACACCTTTTCCAAAGAGAACCTTTTTGCTCTTCTTTCTCTGGCTCTGCATGGGCGATTTCGAGATGTTGGTGTTGGCCTCTAAATCAAACTTGCCTCTGATTACCCCTGACTTTTGATCTTCCTCTGTTCCACTACACTCTTCCTTGGTGTCATCCAGGTGACGGTCGTCGTTGTTTTCAATTTCAAATTTCTTCCCTTTAAGTTTTTTCCCTTTCTCTCTTGTTGTACCAGGGCTTACAAATTCCACCACATTGGACTTATACTTGAACAGCTCGCCCGTGTCAGCTTCTGTGCTCCCTTCTAAATCTTCTTCATCCATGTCGGCAGACAAGAGTTTTGTGTTGGCCATTTCAGCTAAATAATTCTGTAACCAAAAGCAGTTGCATAAGTTGAGTAAACGAATATAATGTTAAGTAAATAAGGTTCAAAGATAACCTTTCTTTGACTATGCCTAATTGGCGATGACATGACACTCTCAGCTCTTTTATTTGGGGTTCCAGAAACCTGGGGAGAGCCACCTCTTTGTGAAGCCTCTGCCAAAGCTATGGCAATTTCGTGAGCTACTTCATCATCATCAGCATTAGCATTCAGTTGCAACCCTTTCCTGGTTGGAGAAAAATATTTATCTTCGCTCATAGTGTCATATGGCAAGGAAATGGGGAACCTTGGCGTCCTTTTTCCAACAGGACGAGGTCTGCTCCCTGTATGATCAGAAATTCAGAACAATATTTTGTTGTTAAAATCACTAAAAAGAAAACTGTCCACAAACTATCATCTATTTTATAAGAACAAAACTGCAGATATGGTGATGAAAACCAGAGAAAGAATCTGTACAATAGATATAAACTATACGAGAAACAATGCGTGCTATTTTTTACAGAAATAAAAAAAAAAATAAAAAAATAATTGTTCAGGAAATTCAAGAAACTCTTAAGATACTTAACAAAAGTCAGTAAATCCAGAACTAACATGCAAATCATGAACTAAAACCCATAATAATGATTTATTTCCCTTCTCACATATCTAAGTGGGCTAACTGCAAGTTATTCATCAACTTCCAGCAGAAGTACAAGGATCCAAGTTTCGTCTATAAAAACGAGGTTTTAGCATTATAGCATGAGTACCATAAAAGATCGATTTATCTGCGTTTTTAACATACCTCCAGAGCGTTTCTTCTTTAACAATGACAGGCAACCATAACTCGAACCGAGGGTTGGGGAAAGGAATTGACTGTCTGATGCTTTTGAGGTAGGAGGTTCTACTTTGCAACGAGCACGTTTCTGAGGCTTTCGTGATGATCTCACTTCATCATTGCTTTCTTGATCACTGTCGCTCCCTGCCTGTCAATTGTGAAACCAATAGTACATAACATTCTACAAAGCGCATCAAAAGAAGTGTTCACTAGTATCCGGTGATCCCAGAAGAAAATTATGACAAGGTAATGTAGACAGTGGTCTTCAGACCCCATAAGTGTCAACTGATAGGAGAGAAAGTTAATTATAGCTACATCTAAGAATATGAAACACCCCAATCATTTTTGGTAGTTTGTCTATCCACTTTATTTCACAGAAGTAATAGAATGACATATGCAACGTGCTGGAGGGCATACTTGCACAGCAAAGCCTAAATGCTTTTGCCTTCATTTTCATTGATATTATAGTAATTGAATCATTCAGAGTCTCATAACATGAACTTGACTCGAGAAATTTCCTTGATTATTTTGATGACATCTTGATAACTGAATCAAAAATAATCTCACCAAATTGCTGTAGTGATCGGTCATCATAGCAATCAACCCAGTAGCAGATGCAGTTCCATGAGGGAGAGATAAGTATGCCTGATATGAAGGAGCCAAAATATGTTAGTGTATAACAATCTTAGAGCACAGTCTGGCTTCACTCAATATATGTAGTGATGTTGGGGACCAATTTTCTATCAAACATGTTTCCTAATTTTACAAAGCTAGATCTTAGTAAATATGTATATGAATGATAACACAATTTTCCTCCTCATTAAGATACAAAAGACTCACCTGCCGTTCAGGTTAACTACTTTTCCTCCCACCAATCACCACAAAGATAAATATCCAGAATCTGGTGAGCTATATAATCAGAGACTGAAAGTAATCTTTTTGTGCACTTTTATATCACAACCATATTTCCACTGAGGCATGCCATCACATCCAGAGTTTTTAAGTAAAACAAGCTGAGGTGTTACAGTTACTGCTATAAGATAGAATGGATAAAATTATCTGGTGCTCATATCTGGCTACAAAAGATTTACGGCCAAATAATCCTTACTAACAAACAATGTATATACTAGAAAACATTGGTCGACCATCTGGACAAGCTGTCAGTTGGTCTAAAATAGCCAGTTTAGGTAGGCAGATATTTAATCAATAATATACTGTGGTAACAGTGTGTACAAGTACAAGCTTGAAACATGAGAGGTAAAATTATTTAGTAAGAAGACAGAAGTAATCTTATCATTATAGTGATCTAATCGTTACGGTGATCTAATCTTTACAGTCAGGCCATAGATAAAAAAGCAGATGTACCCTATTCATTGTGTAAAGGGCTTCCACCATTTCTGGAGAACGATTTCGCACAGCACTGGCTAACTGTACCCATTGAAAGAGACAAAGAATCAGCTGTTAGCCATAACGAATTAGGTCATAAAGAAAGCTACATAAAGCCCTTCAATGAAATGATCACACTGTATTATTTTACTGACTGAATAAGTATTTATAAAGATAATTTTAGGTAACAAATTTAAGCAATCACTATGCATGTTCAAGATTATGAGACTAAAATTAATTCAAACTAACCTTTTTCCAATCTTTACCATTTTTGCGGTAAGAGTCATAGAAACGAGTTAGCTCTTCCACAGTCCATCGAGGCCCAAGCATGTCAGACAACTTTCTCTTCTGCACTTTCTAAAGGAACTAGTCATTCTATTGATTCATACTGTGTACAACCCAACTACCCATTTGCACAAAGATAAAAGTAACAGAAAGATACCAAGATACACCATGTATCCTTCCAATATCACAATCCAGAAATGTGATGCCAGACATTTCAATAAAGACTCAATATTCTGATAAACAATGCATTTTCATGAATATTCAGGTAAAATATTCTATCTACCAAGCAAACTTTACTCACAAAACATCAGGAAAATCATAAGACCACTAAGATAAAGGTTAATGATAGTGGTACATTTAACTGCATCAAGGACTGTGTTTTACTCGATGAGTAACTTGTAAATTTAGACTATAAAACACAATAGTAGAACAGCAACACACCCGCCTATTGCTTCTTTTAGAACCATCCCCATCTTTGCTAGGAGATACATCGGGAACATAAGAGTAACGTTTATTCAGACTTTTACAATTTCTTGTGGGCCCCATGATCAGCTAAAATTACGATCCTCTGCACAAGTAGCAAATAGAAGTCAACCTTAACAATGCAATCATTACACGGTATATCTTTTAAAGTTATTTAATGAACAACAGGCACTTAAAATCAATACATACACTTGCTCACTTAGGTCAGATAAATTATTCAAAATGAACTAGAAAAAGGGCGCCAAATGAACTCACAACCATCATTGATTATATAATACAACCACTAAAGAAGAAATAAAACAGACGAAGAAATTGAAATATAAGTTTGACAGCACATTTAACTCTTCAAATTAACTAAGAGTAGAGATATGATTTAACAAATGTCAAATGAGCAAACAAGAACATTACATCCAGTCATCAGTAAAGTTGCACCTATGAAAAGCAATTTTAAAGTCAGCCACCATTAAATAAGTATACCAACAAAAAGAGCAAAAGAACCAAAAACCACTAGGAAGAAAAAATAGACCTCAACAAATTGAAAATGATAAAAATCAATAAATAATTAACCTGTTTCAAAGTAATGAACTTCGAACTACCACGTTCAACATCATTTTACCACATTCATACTCACGTAACATCTCTTCAAAACACCAGAACTAATCTGACGAGAAGCTCAATGACTTTTCAAATTCAAAATGAAACATAATTCAAAAATTAAAATAAAAAATCTTTAAATTCATACAGAATCTCAGGAGCCGAAAGCAAAAATGCACGAGTAATAACCAAAATTAAAACATACGCAAAACAAGACAAAAACTCGCAACCAGAACTCCGAAGAGGAAAACAAACAGCACACCATTAGTCGACGGTGTTCAAATGAACACCACCTCAAACGAATCAAATCAATCGGAACCCTAATTATGCAGAATTGAAATTCAAAATTTTAAAGGAAATTGAAAATAAAAGATCAGCAAAGAGGAAAAAAAAACCCACCTTTCGTACCAATTTATCTATCCGATGAATTCAATCGCAGCATTGGAGAAGAACGCTGTAGATTTAAAATTAGTGAACAATTAATGGTAAGAGATGAGAATACGAATTTTCCTGCGAAGAGTGAGACTTTAGAAGGAGAAAGGGAGAGTGTTTAGAGAGAGAAGAGTGGGAAGAAAATGAATTTATTTTTAAGTCATTTTTTCTTGTGGGGGTAATAACCGCGAAAATCTTTTCATGTATTCTTTTCTTCAAAGGGTTGGTTAATTGCAAACATAGGTCCCCAACTATTTCCTTCTTTACATTTCTTCACTCAATTAAATTGATTGGGTGGTCACTAGTAGAGATGTAAATGAACCGCATGTTCGCAAACAAAAGCTCGTTTGTGTTCGATAAAAACTCGTTCGTTATTAATTGAGCCAAGTTTGAACAGAAAATTGGCTCGTTTATAATCAAACGAACATGAGCTCGTTCGTGAACATTAATTTAATATACTTTTATTTTATTTTTTGTATATTTACATAATATTTTTAATAAAAAACTAAATTTAATATAATTTTATTATTATTTTTTATATTTACATAATATTTTTAATAAAAAAACTAAAATATAAAAATATTTTTATTATATTCTTTTATTTTCGAGTTCGAACGAGTTCGAACGAACAATTTTTGAATTAATCAAACATATTTAAAAAGTTTATATATTAAATTATTCAAACACGAACGAACTCGAACTTTGACGAACAATTAAATGAACGAACTCGAACACGATTTTTTGCTCGAAAAATAAACGAACGAACACGAACACTGTTCGAACGTAAAGAACACGAGCTCAAACAGCCCAAGCTCGGTTCGGTTCGGTTCGGTTCGTTTACAGCACTAGTCACTAATCCAAATCTTAGTCCAAATCTCATGCCTGTTGTCCACGTCCCCACCCCTAAAAAGCCCGAAAAATTCAACTGGCTTGATTTCAAGAGGTGACAGCAGAAGATGCATTTTTACCAAACCATTCTGGGGTTGGTGAAGTACCTGAAGGACGACCCTGTTAGTGTTATATACTGAAAGCTTGGCTTTGGATAAATTACACTTTTATCTTTTATGAATGAGAATCATGTTAGATTAAACAAGTTCTATGTTATGTTGTTTTGCACTTAGATAAAATGGGTCATCATCGGGTGAACAGAAGATCATTCTATCAGTTACTTGCGAAACAAGAATTATGGTTCACAACCTATATGGAAATGAACACCCCATCCGAACGGTTGTAGAGTCAACAGTACAGTTGGTCTCGACTGATTAGTTGCACTAGTACATTTATGTATTGAACAGGATCCAGAGAGGAGAAGTTTGTATTATACTGATCGTCGTAAACGAACTAGGCCTTGGTTAATTAATGCGTTCTCTTAACCCGAAAGATATTAGACAGGCATATATATGCAATACATATTATTTTGATTCACTTGGGTGAGGTTCAGTTCGCTGGACTAATATTCCTATTGTCTTCGGTAATATGCATGATGTGCTGTTAGGATATTTACGGTCACCATGTGTGTTAGTTTGATGATGTCCCGGAAGTGAACTCATGAATGATTGTTATGCTAAACCATGTAGCTGAATTAAGTTTCAGCATAATAATAATGTGATGAACGAATTAAGTAGTTCTTGATTGTCAGTAATTGAATTAATTAATAGACATTATATCTTAAACATGGGGAGGTAAATCGGGTAATTATTATTGGAGTCTCAAATATAATTTGGGCTAGGAAAAAGGAGTGCAATAATAGTATGTTAGTGGACCATAATATTATTTAAATAATTGGAGGAGTGGGCTTGGCCGGCAGTTAGTCCATTATTTAAGAAGTCTTATTCCTATTTTCCTAAGGATCCCTACTGTAGCTCTATATATACATCATTAAGCTCATGAGAAGAGATTAATCACAATTCACGTGTGAAATCGAGGCCCCTCCCCTCTCTCTGTCTAGATCTCATTCGAGCTTTATGTTCTTCTTATTGCTCCACCGGTACAAGTTGAAGAGGTGTAAGAGTGATACAGTAGAAGATCCTAAAGGTAATCGAGGCCCCGTGATCATCTACAGAAGTCGACGAATCTCAACCTGAAGACTGAGATCCGCCGACCCAGCCCCGCCGCAACGAGCCAAAGCAACCGCCGCAGCCGGCAACCCCTCGCGACACGACCGTCAGCCGATCGACGCATGCGACATGACCCGATCCCGAACCAGCCGACTCCCTCCATCCGTTCTTGTGATCCAGCTTCCGTTCGTATGCTGTTCTCGGTCAATCCGAATCCGACATATTCAGAGATTTTAAGCAGTAAGTTTTCTACGTCAAACCTTTAAATCCGCTGAGCATAGGTTTACGTTTGCTATTGAATTCATAACTTGTACATAACGAGATCCTCATAGATCTCAACAAGTGGTATCAGAGCATTTGGTTAATTCGTTTTGTACAAAGTTCGAATTTTTACGGCTTTGTTTGACAAGATGTGTTCAAATGCAGCCATATATATTGGATTATATTCGCATAACTTGGTTTTGCAGGAATTAGTTAATCCACCATTATGGCCTATGTGTTTGATGAATGTTGTTGAAGGTGATGTATGGTTTTAAATTTGTTTTTAAAGTCTCGGACATATCGAGGAATTGATGGATGAATGTTTGTAATAATTATGAGCCCGGGGGTTGACCAGATAGAATTAATTATTTGTTTAGAAAATATGTACATCCATTCGTTGGATCTATGATCGGATTATGTAAATTTGTAAATTATATTTTTCCGTGTTGTGATCGTGTGTTGATGTAGTAGTGGAAAATCGAGACGGCAGCCCTTAGTTTGTATAGTGTTGTCCTGCCTAAGATGGCATTGTATTTACTTGGGCAGTCCACGATCTTAAAGGTTTCTAGGATCGTTCTCGTGGGCTGCCTGTCTCCTCCGAACTTGATTGGTAGCATGATCTGCCTGACCGGGAGTGTCGTTCTGCCGTCGAAACCCTGGATTCATTCCCGGCAGGGCTGCACCTCCTTCATGTCGACACCCATCTTTTTTAAAGTGTCGTAGTAAAGTATACTCGCATAGGCCCCAATGTCGACCATGATGCGGTGAACTTCGATTGCCATGATGGGCGTCGTGATCACTAGAGCGTCAAGTGTGGGTGGTCGAACAGGAAGGCGTCCTCGTCGGTAAAGGAGATCTTGTTCGACTTGGTCTCCGGCGCCCGTCTGCTGCTGCCATGTTGTACTCTTTGTCCGGTGTAATAGGCTTGCTGGGCATATGCCTTAGTCTACCTCCTCGAGGGGAATTAATCACCTCGGCTTGTGTTGATACGCCGAGGTGGGTAGTCTTGCTCATCGCCCTCTCGGACGGTTAACTAGTCCTTCTTTCTTCCCCTTGAAGTGCCGACCTCATTTTAATGGACCGGGTGAAAGGTCAAAATCTCTTGGTTGCCGCCCTACTGCGGCCTCTTCCTCTGGTGGTGAATGTCGGAATCATCTTTGCTGTTGGGGCCGTCCTAAAACTGGCCCCTTTCTTTCTTTTGCCGTTCAAATGGGTGAAATGTTGGGATCTGTAAGGATCTCGTTATGCACAAATCATGAATTCAATAGCACATGTAAACCTATGCGCAGCGGATCTAAAGGTTTAACGTCGAGAACTTACGGCTTAAAATTTTTGGCGATCTGGCTGATCTTCTGGATGGCTGTACACAGCACACGAATAGGTCGGGATCACAAACGGATCGGTCGGGTCGAGCTAGTCGTGTCGCGGGTCTGACCGCCGGTGGCCGTGTCGCGGGTGGTGGCGCGTCGCGACTCCAGGAGGCGCGTCGCAGCGGCTGGTCGCGAGCTCCGGCTTAGTCGCGATCGGCAGTCGGGTGGTCGGCGGTCCTTGGCCTTCAGGTCGTGGATCGTCGACTGTTTGTAGAAGATTATCGGGTCTCGATTACCTATTGATCTTTTATGGTATTACTCAAACACCTCTTCAACTTGTACCAGTGGAGCAACAAGAAAAAGATAAACCTCGAATGAGAACTGGGAGAGAGAGATGAGGGGGGTGGCGTGTTTCTCGAAAATATGAGGGATTGGTTATCTTCTCATGAGCTTAATTATGTATGTATAGAACTACAGTAGGGACCCTAAGAAGATTAGAAATAAGGCTCCTTAATTAATTAGACTAACTGTGGGTCAAACTCACTCCTCTAATTAATTAAATAATATTACTAGGCTACCAACATTATATTATTGCACTCCCTTTTCCTAGCCCAAAGTACATTTGAGACTCCAATTATAATTACTAGATTTACCTCCCAGCGTTTAAGTTATAATGTCCATTAATTAATTCGATTACTGACAATCAAGAATTATTTAATTTATTATTATTTAACCGAAGGTAGCGCTCGTTCATCACATTCTTATTATGGCGGAACTTAATCCACCTGTAGGGTTTAGCATAGCAATCCTTCATGAACTCACTTCGGGGACATCATCAAACTAACGCACATGGTGACCGTAAATATCCTAACAGCACATCCTATATATAGTAATATTACCCAAAACAGTAGGAATATTAATTCAGCGAACTGAACCTCACCCAAGTGAATCAAAGTAATATATACTACATATATCTGCCTGTTTAATATCTTACGGGTTAAAAGAACGCAGTAATTAACCGAGGCCTAGTTCATTTACGACTCCTCTCTGGGATCCTGTTCAATACATAAATGTACTAGTGCAACTAATCAGTCAAGACAAACTGTACAATTGACACTACAACCGTGCAGATGGGGTGTTCATGTCCATCTAGGTTGTGAACAACTATTCTGGTTCGCAAGTAACGGATAGAGTGATATTCGGTTCGCCCGATGACGACCCACCCTATCTAAGTACAGAACAACAGAACGTAGAACTTGTTATCTAACATGATTCTCATTCATAAAGGGCAAACGTATAATAACATGCAAAGCCAAGCTTTCAGTATATAACACTAACAATCTCCCACTTATACTTAAAGCTTTCGCTTTTACAGTATAGTCCTATCAATCCGTTATTCTAAAAGACCTATGTCAATCCTATCACCATGCACCTGACTTCCATTCCTTCCACGTGATTGACGAAGACCTTCCTCGACAAACTCTTCGTGAAAGGATCAGTTAGGTTGTCCTCTGATGCAATCTTGGCAACATCAACGTCTCCTCTACCAAAGATATCCCGAATCAGATGGTATTTGCGCTCTATGTGTTTGCTTGCTCTGTGGGCTTGAGGTTCCTTTGAGTTTGCTAGTGCTCCACTATTATCACAGTACACGGTGATACATCGTAGCAAACTCAGAATCACCTCTAAGTCCACTAAGAAGTTCCTGAACCAAACTGCCTCTTTCGCTGCCTCTGAGGCTGCCATGTACTCGGCTTCCATGGTGGAGTCTGCCACCCATTTCTGCTTAGCACTCCTCCATGAAATGGCTACACTTCCCAAGGTAAACACATAACCTGAGGTTGACTTACTTTCATCCCTATCTGACTGGAAATCGGAATCTGTGTAACCCAGAGGTAACAAGCTGTCTGCACGGTAAACTAACATGTACTCCTGAGTATATGCTTCACTGCAGACCAATGTTCCCTTCCCAAATTACTTTGATATCTAGCTACCATGCCAACGGCGTAGCTAATGTCCGGCCTAGTGCACAACACTGCATACACAAGACTTCCTACTGCCGAAGCATAAGGAACTATCTTCATGTCCTCTATCTCCTCAGACGTCTTAGCAGACATCTCCTTAGATAGAGGTATTCCATGTCTGAAAAGTAACATACCTTTCTTGGAATCTTGCATGTTGAATCTGGCCAAGACAGTATCTATGTATGAAGACTTGGATAAGCACGACATTCTCTTCTTACGGTCTCGAATGACCCTAATACCAAGAATGTGTCCTGCTTCTCCTAAGTCCTTCATATCAAACTGCTTAGACACCCACACCTACACATCTGATAACTCATTCTTACTGTTTCCAATAAGCAGTATGTCATCTACGTAAAACACAAGAAACACCACCACGCTCCCACTGATTTTCTTGTAAACACAGTGCTCATCTGGACATTGGGTGAAATCGTACGATTGGATCGCCTCGTCAAAACGGATGTTCCAAGATCTGGAAGCTTGCTTCAGTCCATATATAGACCGATTAAGCTTACACACTAGATGCTCATGACCATCTGCAATGAATCCCTCTGGTTGCTGCATATAGATGTCTTCCTGAAGGTTCCCGTTAAGGAAAGCCGTCTTGACATCCATCTACCAGACCTTATAATCCATATGAGCGGCTACAACCAAGAGAATCCGAATGGACTTATGCATAACTACTGGCGAAATGGTCTCATCATAATCGATACCCTCGATCTGAGTATAACCTTTCGCAACAAGCCTAGTTTTGAAGGTTTGCACCTTCCCATCTGATCATCTCTTTCTCTTATATATCCACTTACATCCAATGGGTCATACCCCATCGGGTGGTTCTATAAGATCCCAGACCTGATTAGAGTCCATTGACCCCATTTTAGCTTTCATTGCAACATTGCATGAATCTGCATTTTTATCTTGGAGTGCCTCATCGTAAGTTCTTGGGTCTGATTCTAGATCTCCTAGAACTGAGTCTGATGACTCTCCAAGACCTATCCATCGGTCGGGTAAATGAGAAACCCTCCCACTGCGACGAGGCACTGTCTGCGCTGGTACAATATCAGTGTGTCGTGTTGTAGTATTATGTGATGTATCTACTTGCGCATTCGGTAGGGAACCATCGACTTCACTCCTTAACTCCTCTAGGACTAGTCTACTTGCGGGCTTATGGTTCATAATATAATCTTCTTCCAAGAATCTAGTGTTCGTCGAAACGATCACCTTCTAATCCTCAGGACTATAAAATAATCCACTTTTCGTTCCCTTGGATAGCCTACGAAAACTCGTGCTTCCAAACGTTTTTCCAACTTTGCAGGTTCCTGCACTAATACGTGTGCAGAACTACCCCAAACTCGAAACTGTGAGAAACTGGGCTTGCACCCTTTCCACATCTCATAAGGAGTAGTATCAATTGACTTCGATGGAACCATGTTCATAATATACGGTGTTGTTTCTAACGCCATACCCCAGGACAAATCTGGTAACCTCGAATAACTCATCATAGACCTAACCATCTCCAAAAGACTCCTGTTTCTTCGCTCTGTAACCCCGTTCTGCTGGGGCGTGCCGGGTGCAGTCAGTTGGGATTCAATTCCAGCTTTCGATAAGTATGTCCTGACCTCTCCAAAGAGGTATTCGCCACCCCGATCAGAACGAAGTGACTTGATACTTTTACCATGAAGCTTCTCCATAACTGCCCGATACTCCTTGAACTTCTCAAAGCATTCAGACTTACGGTGCAACAGGTAAATGTACTCGAATCTCGAGTAATCATCTATAAAAGAAACATAATACTCAAAACCTCCTCTAGCCTGGATCGACATAAGACCACACATATCAGAATGAATCAATCCTAGCACTTCTTGGCTCCTATAACCCTTTGCCGTAAACGGCCTCGTGGCCATCTTACCTTCCAGGCATGATTCGCAAGTTGGATAGTGTTCTTCCAATGGACCAAGAAATCCACTGGCCACTAACTTTTGAATCCTCCTAAGATTGATGTGCCCAAGTCTAAGGTGCCACAGATATGCTTGATTCATCGCGAAGACTCCTTCCTCTTTTTAGATGTAGTTATGACATTATTCAATTCATTATGTTGCACTGTGGGAGAGTTTGGTTTGAGAACATACAAATGCCAACTAATGAACCACAACATATGAAACGATTTCCAAAATGAATAATAACCATGTCATCAAACGAAACTAAAAAAACCAGTCATAACGATTTTAGAAACTGAAACAATATTCTTTCTAAAGCTAGTAACATGAAGACAAATTCTCAAAACCAAACTACTACTATCAAACGACAAAGTAACGTCTCCCACTGCAACAACCGCCACTTTCATAGCATTTTCCATGTAGACGGTGCCCTCTCCCTCCCTAAGCCGCCTGGTTTCCTGGAACCTCTGCAAAGAATTGCAGACATGATTAGTGGCTCAAGTATCTACACACCAGGTTCTGGTAGATACAACCGCTAAACATGTTTCTACGACATTAATGCGAGAGTTACCTTTCTTGAGGAGAGGCAGTCGACCTTCCAGTATCCTGACTTGTTGCACTTGTGGCATCTTCCTTTCGGTTTCTTTGCCACTGCCCGAGGGGCCGGTCGTGGGGCAACCAGAGCATCATGTGCCTTCCCTTTTCCTGCAGACTTCCTTCTCTTCCTGCCCTTATAAGGCCTGAAAGGTCCAACCTGCTCGGCGACTAGCACTTGATGAGCCTAAGTGAATAAGGCTTCTGTTGACTGAAGCTCTATAAGCAGTTCTGGAAGAGCCATATGCATCTTTTGCATGTTGTAGTTCAACCGGAATTGATCAAAGCTCTTCGGCAGAGACTGGAACACAATATCAACCTGAGTTTCCGCGTCAAGCTCATTGAGCTGCGCCATAACCCTGAGGGCGTACTCCTTCACGGGTGTGCCCTCGGCCATGCGCGTACTCATTAGAGCACTCAAAGCCTCTTGCCTAGCAGTCCTAGACTGATGTCCGAACAGATTCCTGAGATTGAGCGGGCATAGACTGATGCTGATGTTGAAGAACATTCAACATAGAAGCCAGAATATAACAGTCCACCATCTCATCAGCCTTCTGTCACCGAGCATACTCTCCTTTCTCCTGCTCAGGAGAATCAGCCGCAGGCAATGCCGGGCATGCCTCAGTGATAGCAAACTTATAACGCTCAGCAGTCAACACTATGATAAGTTCCTCTTCCAATCAATGTAATTAGGACCAACAAGCCGATTTTCTGTTAGAAAGACAGACAACGGATTGAACGACATGATGAATATCCTGAGAATCATGCAAGTAATTTTACAGATTAAACACATTATAATTTAACTGCTAATATTGACATCCTCAAAACAATATTACTTAAATTCACCAACATCTCAAAACACTGTGAGTAATGCATGATACGAGGGTAACTCTAAAAACTCAACATTCGCTAGAGAAGGGATTTTCAAGAACCCATTAATTTCTATAAGTCAAAACCAAATTCATGACGAATGAAATTAATAGTTAGTTTCCATTTGGCCATGCAATAGAAATCAGGGACCCCAAGGGGCGTTAATAAATTTAATCGCATTCTAAGTGAATCACATTTTTCGATACTAAGGTCGTCAAATTTGATTATACGTGTTTGTCCAATTTTTGTTTCATTTTTCGTGCTCGTTTTGCTTTTCTTTATCCCCCGTTTTAGATCGTTTCCTTCGTTTTTAGTATGTTCGTGTTTTATTATGTGTTTTTCTTTATTTTGAGTCTTTAGGTATTTTTTCGTTTGTTTTCCCGATTTTCTTCGTGTTTTGTCGTTTTTGGTGTGTAGGTCGGGAGCTTGGGGCGAATTTTCTCTTCAGTAAAAGTTGTTTTCGAGAGCATAATTGGATAGATGGGTTCGGTAGCGACGTGTAGCAAAAAACGGAACTTAATTCCGAGTTCGGACGAGGCCAAACGATCCTGAAACGTAAAATGGCGCAGTGCAGTCCAAAGTCGCGACTCGCGAGAGAAAAGTCGCGACTCGCGACTTTGAGCCTCCGACCAGCTGCGCGACCCCACGACCCGTCAGACTCGCGACTCGTGAGTCAACTCGCGACCTGTTCGACCCTGTTTTTATTTTTCTCCGTTTTTACTTGTTTTAGCTCCGTTTTTCGAGATCTATATATAAAAACGACCCCCAGACCTAAAGAACAACCCCCAAGATCGTTCCTTTCAATTTTTCTCTCCAAAAACTCAATATTGTTAGGATAAATTTCTCCGCTTTTCTTTTTTTTCTCTCATGGTTGGATTATTGGACACAAAGATATTTGGATTGAAATCTTGCAACTCTTAATCCAATTGTAAGTTTTTTTTTCAATTCTATTTTATTATTGTTGATTGGTTTTATGTTCTTAATTTCGGTTAACATAAAATTGAATCTAAGCATGAGGTAATCCATTCACCTAGGGTTAGGAATTTTGATTCTTGTTTTGAATTATGAGGAATGTGTTTTGTTCAATCTATACGAGTTGTGTGAATTATATGGTTAGTTGGTTGGTCACCATTCTAATCTAGTTAATCGATATTTAGAACCGAGAGGGGAGACGTCGGTTGATTTAGGCTCGTATAGAGTAGACATGTTCGTAAAAGTATTGTTTATGTGTTGCTTGTTTGAATGAGTTTATCGTTTATGTTTGTGCTCTTGTTACGAAGAGTTATTGAGCATAGCCCTCTACACGTGTAGGCTTGTTAAATCTCGTAACCAAACAAATAAGCGTTCAACATAGTTTAAGACTTGATGAGATTTCCCGACCCCTAGAACTTCTTCTTTTTATCTAGAAATTTAATTGTTATTTCTTTAAATTGTTTTTCTAGTTCTAACTTGTTTTAGTTGATTCCCCAAATCAATCGTGATTAGAGTGTTAGGACTTATTTTCATTTCGTGTTGATCAAGACCAACGCTAAATTCCGAACCGTCTTCCTCGAGAGATCGACCCGGGGAACGCATCATTTGATTCGGTACTCGGTAAAAATAACAATTTGTACACAACAATACGTCATCCGAGGGGAAGCCCGTACGCTCTAATAAGATTTCCTCTAACCGTCTAATTAGAAATTTGTCCTGATAATTTTTTACAATTAATTTTAGCAATATCACCCGAGGGGGAGCCCATCACCTCAGTTTAATTGATTTACAATTAACTTTAATTTAAAATCATTTCTCAAACTTAGTATTATTTTATGAGGATTTTTAACTATTTAAATATTTATGCAATTCTAAATTAATTCTGTGTCAATGCAATAATTAATTATCATGCCCAATAATTTATGTAATTCTAAATTAATCCTATGCTAAAGCAATAATTAATTAACATGCAGAATTACTCATGCAATTTCAAATTAATCATATGCTAAAGCAATAATTAATTATCATGCATAATTATTCTAGCAATCCTAAATTAATCCCATGCAAGAGTAATAATTAATTAACATGCATAAATAAATAAATAAATAAATAATGGCATAATGAATTTAAATAAATAAATAAATCCACTATTATGGCCATTAAATATTGGGTCTCCTTAAACAAGGAAACTGTGACAGTTCTTTCACTGTTCAATTGTAACTCCTTTAGCAGTAGAATCCTGCTTGATATTGTACTACTTGGACAGCAAGTAAACCTCTCCACCTCAGCCACGACCCGCCGCCGCCGGTGGTCGATAAAAATGCGCGCCATCCTTTTTTTTTTTTATTTCTTCGAGGCTCGTTGATCTCTTTGATCTCCCGGTCATCAATACATGATCACCACACGAAAAATATAATTTACAAACCATAATCTGATCCTAGATCCAACGAATGGATGTACATGTTTTCTAAACAAATAATTAAATCAGTCAACCTCCGGGCGAATAATTATTACAAACATTCATCCATCAATTCCTCGACATGTCCGAGGCTTTAAAAACAAATTTAAAATCATACATCACATTCAACAACATTCATCAAATACATAGTCGGCCATAATAGTGGATTAACTATATTCCTGCAAAACCGAGTTATGCAAATATAATCCAATATATGGCTACATTTGAACACATCTTGTCAAATAAAGCCGTAAAAATTCAAACTTTGTACAAAACAAATTAACCAAGTGCTCTGATACCACTTGTTGGGATCTGTGAGGATCTCGTTATGCCCAAATCACGAATTCAATAGCAAACGTAAACCTACGCGCAGCGGATTTAAAGGTTTGACGTAGAGAACTTACGACTTAAAATTTTTGGTGACCTGGTTGATCTTCCGGATGGCCGTACACAGCACACGAACAGGTCGGGATCACAAACGGATCGGTCGAGTCGAGCTGGTCGTGTCGCAGGTCTGATCGCCGGTGGCCGTGTCGCAAGTGGTGGCGCATCGCGGCTCCGGGAGGCACATCGCGGCGGCTGGTCGCGGGCTCCGGCTTGGTCGCGATCGGCAGTCGGGTGGTCGGCGTCCTTGGCCTTTGGGTCGTGGATCATCGACTGTTTGTAGAAGATTATCGGGTCTCGATTACCTATTGATCTTCTACTGTATTACTCAAACACCTCTTCAACTTGTACCGGTGGAGCAACAAGAAGAAGATAAAGCTCGAATGAGAACTGTGAGAGAGAGATGAGGGGGTAGCGTGTTTCTAAAAAATATGAGGGATTGGTTCTCTTCTCATGAGCTTAATCCTCCCTATATATAATTCCCGAATGCGCTGAGCCTACGTGGCTGCTTCTGGTGCTTCGAAATCCTACTTGGCGAAGAATCGTGCTTCGTAATTGGTTTGGACAAATAATATTGATATTATAAATTAATAATTTTAGGTTCGAACATTCCATAAATATTATTAACCTAACTTAGGTAATTTCATAGCACTTATACTAATATAACCCTTTAATTCTTTATAATCTTACATAGCGTGATACTAAGTGAATAATATATCCCTGATTCTTAATTTGCGTCCTTCTATCAGCTTCAATTTACCAAATTGACTCCTATATGTAAACGACTAATATATAAATGCCGTATATACATTAATTATTTGCTATTGTTATCTGCATATTTAGTTTTTTTTTTCTACAGTACTGCATATTTAGTTTGTTTTCTATGCTATTGAAATACTTTATGGATTATATTATCTTTAGTTCTAAATGGTGTTATTGGTCAATGATGTGATTCACATCTTAAGTGCTTATTTCTGATTGATCTTTCTTTTGGTTTCGTAACGTTGTTTGTGGTTTAAACCCTTACAGTTGATTATCTTAGGTTGTGTTGCCATACACAATTACCCGCCATCGAAAATACTTTGTCAATTGCATGAGGGTTATTAGATATACAGATTATACAATTGTGTTCTATCAACATATGAGGTGGTTCAATTGCAGGCTTGCTATATGTGGATAAAAAGTTTATTATATTTATTTTACTAACATGTTATTGAACTTCAATAATTCAAGCAAAAAGTTGTGTTTATTGTGTTTGCTTAACCCAAACCATCAGGGTGATTAATTCTTCTAGCTTGTTTTCCATCAACTACATCCAAAGTCTACAGCACATTTCCAGAAAACAAAGTGTTGATTGTAACAATATGTTGTGGGCTCACAATAAAATAGGTTGGACTAATATAGATCAAGATTTCATTACAAACTTAATATCTCGACCCTCCCTAATGTGTTCAAAAAATTATCGATCAAAATCATTCCTCTCACAATTTTCCTTATCGTCCTTAACAAACACATCAATCTTACTCTAATATTTAATCCAACTGAAACAAATAACAAAGGTATTAGACATGTACTCTTGCATAAGTGCATCCAATACATTAAACACTATACCACTCATGTATTTTAAATATTATGGAAATAAGTATTTTTGAAATATATTTAAAAATTCATCAAAGATAATATATTTAAAATATTTTGTAAATAAATATACACGAGGAATTTTGTTTTTACTTTATCATATATCAACTTACAATCCAAAAAAGTATTTAACTTTCTATTTTATTTTTTAATTTTCTCCTCAAATTTATTTTATTTTTGCTTTCCAATGTTACTTGTCGAAACAAAATTATCTGTAACTATTTCATTTCTATTGGAACCATTTCTATTTACATTTCTTATTTAATTTACCAAATTGATTCCTATATGTAAATGAGACAATCTATTTTTATTCCTTAATTTATCAATTATTATCAACCTCTTGGTGTGCTTTGCGATGACCATTAACAAGAGTTAGAGACAAACATTGTCTAACGTTGGGTTGTACCTACCTAAATCCGATTTTAGTCATGGTCAGCTTTATGTTGCAATATCTAGAGTTAAGAGCAGAAGAGGTTTCAAAATTCTTTATTGCGACCATAATGGGAATATGTAAATCGAACTAATAATGTTGTATACCGAGAAGTTTTTCAAATTTTGAAATAATATTACAATTTCTGTTTTTATTTTATTATTTATTTTTTATCTTTATTTTTTTATATTTTTATGTAAATTATTGTAGTTCTACCTTTTGTGAAATATAATTTGTTTCAATCACCCGTGTATTACACGGGTGTTGTACTAGTAATGTATATATAGAGCTACAGTAAGGACCCTTAGGATATTAGGAATAGGGTTCCTTAATTAATTAGACTAATTGGGTCAAACCCACTCCTCTAATTAATTAAATAATACTAATGGGCCATCAACATTATAATATTGTCCTCCATTTTCCTTGCCCAAATTACATTTGAGACTCCAATTATAATTACTCGATTTACCTCCCCACGTTTAAGATATAATATTCATTAATTAATTCGATTACTGACAATCAAGAATTAATTAATTTATTATTATTTAAGCTAGCGCTCGTTCATCACATTCTTATTATGGCGGAACTTAATCCACCTGCAGGGTTTAGCATAACAATCCTTCATGAACTCACTCCGGGGACATCATCAAACTAACGCACATGGTGACCGTAAATATCCTAAGAGCACATCCTATATATAGTAATATTACCCAAAACAGTAGGAACATTGATCCAACGAACTGAACCTCACCCGAGTGAATCAAAGTAATATATACTACTTATATATATGCCTGTTTAATATCTTACGGGTTAAGAGAACGCAGTAATTAACCGAGGCCTAGTTCATTTACGACGATCAGTATAAAATGAACTTCTCTTCTCTGGGATCCTGTTCAATAAATGTACTAGTGCAACTAATCAGTCAAGACAAAATGTACAGTTGACACTACAACCGTTCGGATGGGGTGTTTATGCCCATCTAGGTTGTGAACAACTATTCTTGTTCGCAAGTAACTGATAGAGTTATCTTCGGTTCGTCCGATGACGACCCACCCTATGTAAGTGTAGAACAACAGAATGTTGAACTTGTTTAATCTAACATGATTCTCATTTATAAAGGGCAAATGTGTAATAACATGTAAAGTCAAGCTTTCAGTATATAACACTAACATGAACTTCTTCAGCTGCGGGTCGTCTATCAGATTTAGAAGTACCGTGATCAGGTTTCGGCACTGGTCGGTATTGTTCCTGTGCCCCATGTGATAGGCATAATACTGGGACTTGTTGAGGTGGCTTTGGTCGACCTGCATCGGCTTCGGATCTGGGAGTAACCCCTTGGTTTTGATCTCCTCGTAGACCGCAGCTGCCCCTACTGAAAAGATGCCCTGATGGTTTTCTTTGAGCTCCTCGACCCTTTGTTTCTTAGAGCCCGAATTTCCACCATGGACTTGCTCGGCTTTCCCGACTTTTCCTCATTGATCTTGCCCTTGGATGGCGCCGCTTCGAACATCGTGATGGGCATGGACTCTTTTCCCATGATGTAGTCTTGTGTCCGAGCGAAGAACTCTTGATACGTGCTCGGCTTGTTTTGGCACAGAGACCATTTGAACAAGGTCTTCGGCTTCAGCCCGGCCTGTACGAATACCAACAGGGTCTCCAGGTGGCATTGCTCTATGTTTGAACTCGATCGTTAAACCGAGAAATATAGTCCTTCAGGCTCTCCTTGTCCCCCTGCACATTGTTTATGATTAACTCCTTCGGGGTGAGGTTGATCTGCGATCCGATAAAGTGCGAGCGGAACGCCGACCTGAGATGCCCCCATGATGAGATGGAGTGGGGGTACAGGGAGTGATACCATATTTGCGCCTTGGGCCCCAGTTTTAAGGAGAACATCATGCACCGAAGGGCGTCTGTCGCGCCGTGCAAGTCCATCCACGAGGTGTAGAGGCCGATGTGGGAGTCAGGGTTCGAGCTCCCGTCGTAAAGTCCGAGCTGCGGGACTTTGATTTTTGCGGGTACGGCCTCCTGCAGGATGTCTGGGGAGAGCGGAGAAGTGTGATCTACGACCCCGCGCATTGGACCGCAGTGGGGGCAGGGGTGACGGTTCCCCTTGTGACGTGGGTCGAGCTTCTAGCTCTTCTATCCTTCGTTTTAGGGCCACAATTTCATCGATGTCGTGCCCGATGGATTTCCCTCGTTCGATGACCTCCCTGAGGTCACGATTTTCCTGACTTTTTTTGCCCCGACGATGGTGGACGGGGCAGTGTATGACTTGTAGGCTTGGTTCTAGGCAACTTTTGACTGTCTGCTCTGTGCGCGCCGGGCCGGTAGTTTTCTCTTGGCGGTATCTTTGTTGGCAGATTGTTTCGTTGTCTTAGACCAAGCCGACCCCTTTATGTTCCTCCCGGTCTCCTTGTCGGGAGTTTGGAGCAACGTGTTGCCAGGGTTTTCCGTCCCGGCCACGGTGTTTGCCCCAGCCGTATGGCTTGCCAACGCCTTGGCAAAGGCGCCCTCGAGGACTTTGAGGACGTCGGGGTGCTGCATGGCCGTAACAAAAGTCAGAACTGGCAGGATTGGGACTTGAGGTCCCTGCTGACGCCAACGTGAGGTCTTCTTGCCGTCACGACAAATGGATTGGCCTTCCGATTGGTGAGTTGACTCATCATGTCCGCAAGAAGTCATTTTTAGTGAGTTTTGAAGGAAATAAGATGAGAAAAGAAAAAAAAAATTATGAGTGGTGTTCCACAAAGTCGAAAAATTGACACCAAACAAATTATGGTGCCCTTCCTCTAGCGTCAAACTGTTGATGGACGGATCCGATCATGGTTAAATATGAATTTAGCAGATGATAAGAATGAAGAGCAAGAAAGTATACGAGAAAATTAGCTTTTATTACATAATTATGAAGTTGGCCTCTGGTAATGAGGTCGTGTAACGCCCCAATTTGATTTAACAAAAATCCATGGCTTTTTCAGAAAAATCAATTTAATTTTTAAAACTCCATTTAAAACTTTTGTGGCATTACTCATTTATTTCAGATTCAATATCATATATAACAATCATCATCATAAAATACGGTCATAGAAATGACATCAAAACATAAATCAACACCTCATCAAAGGTTTCATCCAAGTCATAAATACCCAAACCGGGTTATCAACCATAATCAAATGACATAGCAATGTCAACGGGGCATCTCCCCAACAATGTTTCAAATCATCATAATTATTCCAAGTTTCATAAATCTCCTAAGTTCATAAATCATAAATAAATTCAAATAGCGGAAGCATTACAATTAATGGTCTAGTCATCTAGACCGACCACCACTCGCTTCGCTTCGCCGTGTCTGCAACCTGCTTAACTTGCGTCTGTGAAGAAAAAGTGGGGATGAGCACATTTGGAATCCGTGGTTCTCACCACTATGCACATAAATATAAGTAATATAAATCAGGTATGGTTACAGCATGTATACGAATCAATAAACTATCGCATATCCTATCCAAAGTTCGTTCTCATGTGCACACCTACGCATAGACTACTGCTGGTCCACGTATCATATGCCTGCTTAGGCCTTACGTATCGTATGTTTGCTTAGGCCTTACGTATCATATCCCTACTTAGACCTTATAACACTGTCCTAACAGTAGGAGTCTCCCCCGACGGCCGAGCTCCGCCCTGGTCTTACGACGGGGTACTTATCGCCAGCCGAGCACAACCCTGGTCTTACAGGCGATGCGTCCTTCGCTCAGGACGAAAAGAGGATATTACCCCAACGGGGTCCATTCTATAACTACGGGGATAACCGTTCAACGGCCGATACAGCTCACATCGAAGGCTACATGGTTCACATGCATACAGTGATCATACCATACAACAGTCATAAATAAATTTACGGCATAACATTTTTAAATAAACCCACCTGAAATTCCGGGATAGGAAAACACAACAAGTAGTGGAACGTAGGTCGATGCTCGACTCCTCAAACACCTACATTTAAGCGAGATAATAATCAATTATTTATCTCACTACTCAGAATTAACATATAACTCACACTTAATAAAAAATAATGATTAAGGAATTTTTATCGAATTTTTCGTGGACTTGGAACTCTCACATTTTTGAAAAATAGGACTCGGAGGATTAAATTTGAGTCTTGGGACTTAAAAATAATTTTTTCCAAATTTTTCTTATTTTGAAAATATTTTTAAAATTGAAAACGGTACGATAAACGGCTTCCGGAACTCAAAATTTGGCTAAAAACCGAACTGGGCCGCACTGGACACACTCTGCCTGGTTTGGGTCGAAACAGAGACACGCGAAATGGGCCTGGCACTCAAACAATTGGATAGGAGGCTAAAAGCAACGCAGGCCGGGATCGGGCCGATCGCGGGCCGAAGGAGATGACTCATGGCGGGTTGCGCGTGGGCTGGATGGCCCGAGCTCCTAAGAAACCATCCTGGGCTGTGCGAAAAAAGAAAAAAGGGCTGCTTGTGGCAGGTTTACATCACACACGAAAGTGAGCGTAGGATACCACTGCACCACTTGCCTAATTGTGATTTAAAATAAATCATGAACTTCTAAAATAAGACCGATGGCCTGCGACTAAACCAACACAAAAATTTCCTGGAACCCTGAACATAAGCTAAAAATTTACAGAGGCTAGCAAAAATTACAACCAGCTTGACCCAAACTCGGCCAGACTTGACGACGACATATCCAACGGCATCAGGTTTCGAACATTGATAAAAATTTATGAAAGTAACACATTTTTCAGAGTTTCGGAACTTTAGAAAAACCTGGTTTTTGGACAGAAAGACGAAACTACCAAATATAGCTCGAACAAAACACCTACGAACGAGACGACCCAGAAAATAATATCATGTGTAGAATGATCGAAGTTTTTTTTGTTGCATTTGTTTCTTTTATTTGAAGATGTAAAAAGCGCGGGGACGTTTTCTTTAATTGGTGTGTGTTGTAGCAAATTATTTTATGTTTTTACCGAGTACCGAATCAAAAGATTCGCTCCCCGGGTCGATCTCTCGAGGAAGACGGTTCGGAATTTAGCGTTGGTCTTGATCACACACGAAAAGAAAATAAGTCCTAAACACTCTAATCACGATTGATTTGGGGAATCAACTAAAACAATCTAGAACTAGAAAAACAATTTAAAAAAATAACAATTAAATTTCTAGAGAAAAAGAAGAAGGTCTAGGGGTCGGGAAATCTCATCAAGTCTTAAACTATGTTGAACGCTTATTTGTTCGGTTACGAGATTAAACAAGCCTACACGTCTAGAGGGCTATGCTCAATAACTCTTCGTAACAAGAGCACAAACATAAACGATAAATTCATTCAAACAAGCAACACATAGACAATACTTTTACGAACATGTCTACTCTATACGAGCCTAAATCGACCGACGTCTCCCCTCTCGGTTCTAAACGTCAATTAACTAGGTTAGAATGGTGATCAATCAACTAACCATATAATTCACAAAACTCGTATAGATTGAACAAAACACATTCCTCATAATTCAAAACAAGAATCAAAATCCCTAACCCTAGGTGAATGGATTACCTCATGCTTAGATTCAATTTCATGTTAACCGGAATTAAGAACATAAAACCAATCAACAATAATAAAATAGAATTGAAAAACTTACAATCGGATTAAGAGTTGCAAGATTTCAATCCAAATAACTTTGTGTCCAACAATCCAAGCATGAGAGAAAAAAAAAGAAAAGCGAAGAAATTTATCCTAACAATATTGAGTTTTTGGAGAGAAAAATTGAAAGGAACGATATTGGGGATTGTTCCTTAGGTCTGGGGGTTCGTTTTCATATATAGAGCTCGAAAAACGGAGCTAAAACGAGTAAAAACGGAGAAAAATAAAAACAGGGTCGAACAGGTCGCGACTCGCGAGTTGACTCGCGAGTCGCGAGTCGGACGGGTCGTGGGGTCGCGCAGCTGGTCGGAGGCTCTGTTTTAGTCGCGAGTCGCGACTTTGCTCTCGCGAGTCGCGACGTAGGCTCGCGAGTCGCGACTTTTCTCTCGCGACTCGCGACTTTGGACTGCACTGCGCCATTTTACGTTTCGGGCTCGTTTGGGCTCATCCGAACTCGGAATTGAGTTCCGTTTTTTGCTATGTATCACTAACAAACCCAGCTATCCAATTATTCTCTCAAAACCAGCTTTTCTTGAAGAGAAAATTCGCTCGAAGCTCCTGACCTACACACCAAAAACGACAAAACACAAAAGAAAACCGGAAAAACAAATGAAAAACACCTAAAGACTCAAGATGAAGGAAAACACATAATAAAACATGAAACGGACTAAAAACTAAAGAAAGGACCTAAAATGGGGGGAAAAGAAAGATAAAATAAACACGAAAAACGCAACAAAAATAGGACAAACAACTCCCCCACACTTAAACCTTTGTTCGTCCCGAACAAAAAGAAAAGAAAAGATAAGAAACGATAAAAAAAACTAAAACCGAGCATGGTCAACAGTCATTAACAAGATAGCCTCAACATGTTCAACTTCAACAATGAGCATTCAAATGGCATATACGAGCATCACACAACTACATGCTTGATCACTATACCTCAACATGGCGTTCTCTCAGTATGGGAATATATATGTGTGCCTCACTCGAATTCTTATACAGATAAAGATGGGTGCACTCAAATTGGTCGATAACAAGTTCAATCATATGCTTGCCCATTGTCTAACTTCTACTCTAAACCAATCAAAATCGAAACTAGTGCATCAAAAGGTCTTTCAAGGTTGTAACGTAGGCTCTTTGGTTAGGTAGGATAAATATAGGCTAAGTGGCTCGAATTCATTACATAACTCAAACACCTTACCCCAAGAATGATGCACTCAACCGGTTGCACAAACATACCGGATCTTCCCCCACACTTTTTCTAAAACCACACGTTTCACCCATCTTATTTCATTTTTTTTTTTTTTTTTTTGTGTAAACCTTATTGGATATTTTATAATCCATTCGGCTACATTTTTTTTTTCTCTTTTTTTTCTTTCGATTTTTTTTAATGTGCGACCTTTTTTGGTCATTTTTTTTTTGGGATGAAGAACATGAACACAATTCCAACAAACAACTCCAACAACCATCCCCTCCAATTCTTAACCCGCAACTCCAACAACGTCATCATCACGAGGTTATCAACAAAAATCAAATAAGGCTCAAAAAGGGAGACTAGGGAATAATTTGTAGAGAAAGAAAAGGATAGAATACAATAAACGCCTTAATCATATACACAGTTCACAATTCTAATCAATTTATTTCAATGCAGACTCAGGGCAAGTTCTAATCAAACAAGAGCACGATCAATGTATCTCAAGAAAAACAAATAAGGCTCAAACCTCACTAGGTAGATATATGAATGCCAATCAAAGTAATCGACCAAGCATTTCATCACGCTATGCCTCATATGACCAACATCACAACTCATCGAATTCATCAAACAAGTCTTAACTAATCTTGAAATTTCCAAAGTCCATACTCACAAAAACGCACAAAACCTACACTAGACCGGTCCACCACATAAGCATGAAAAATCCACGTAAACTCCCCCACACTTAAAATGAGGCGATGTCCTCATTGCTTTAACTCAAAACAGGAAGTCAAATACAAGGACAAAACAATTTCACATAATGAACCAAACTAGCAGCTATCACAAGACACAAACTCAAAAGAAAAGACAAGAGAAAAAAACAACTCAAAAAGGATAAAAAGAAGAGGGTGTGCAAACCGAAGATGCCTCGAGGAGGATAAACATCCACGTGCAAGCCGCTAGCTTATGCTCAGCCCAAAACCTCGATATTCCTCCTGCTCAAGCTCGCAAACTCGTACCTGCCAAGAAAAACACAGAACTCCAAAACTCCCATTATTCAAAGATAAAATAAACGAGCATAAAGAAAAATATCTAGAAAGCAGTAAATCGCTTGGGTTGCCTCCCAAGAAGCGCTTGTTTAACGTCATTAGCTTGACGAAACCTGTGTACACCTCAACCAGGGTCTAGAAAGAAGTGACGATCGTGCCATGCCTTCGTGTTCTCTAATAATAGTCGCGATGGTAGTTCGGAACAAAGGTGGGCAAAGAGTAAAACCCTCGTGCCCACGTTCTTATGATGCAGAGCACGGACATCAACAACTACCAAGAGGAGAGATAAAGCATTACGAATCCAAGCCCCATAATCGACCTCCGGAAATATGAACATATCCGTGGAGCATGTCGAATCGATCTCGGCTTTCACCAATGCCATCTCGGATGTGTACTCTTCAACTTCAAGTGTCGGGAGCATGTGCGTAAACGCACTCGACTCCTCTAAATGCTCACAATCCTCAACAGCATGCGATGACGACCCAAAGGACATGGAAGCCACTTCATACTCAACATCTCGAGCCGAGTCACCTATTAATGCACAATTTGGTTCAATAACCTCATATGATGACTCGACCTCTTCATCAACCTCATCCTCGTAACAATGGACTACCTTCTCCTCCTCTTCCTCCTCATAAGTGTCCTCCCGAGCTCCTTCAACAACACTCGGCACAATCAAATCCTCTCTTGAATTATCCCCCATGCCATGCACCGTGTCGGCCTCCGAGTACATACACTCAATCTCATTGAAGGATGCAATCATATCCACCAATGTTCGAAATTCTCCCTCCAACCGTGCGCTTTCTCGACAAACCTCCACCGATAGAGAAGCATATCTACCAAGCGGGATGTGAGATGTGTCCAAGTCGAGGAAGGTAACTACGGTTGAGTCGAATTCCGTTAGTTGATTTTGGAGACCTGATGGAACGGGAATGATCCCCCAATTGTTAAACTCCTCTACAACCGACAGGAGGTTTTTGAGCCTGTCTCGAGTATTTGCCAAAACCTCTTGGTGATCTTCGATAGGAACAACCCTTGTTTGACTTGAAGTCTCGGTTCTCAATGAACAAGGTTGGCCAACCGATTGGTTCTCGTAGATAGGAGGTGGTAGAGTGTAAGACTCGGCGTCTTCTTTTTCGGATGGGGACACCTTTGAAGTACAAATGGATAGAAAGGATTGATTTAACTTCTCCATTTTCTCAAAAATCTCGTCTAAACGGCTCGGAGAAGCTACTTGAGTTGACTCGGGTGGAGGCATTGAATCGAAATATGTGGGAGGCGGAGGGTAGTAGTCGTAGGAAGATGGCGGTTGGTAATAAGGCGACTCGTATTGATTCGGAGCGTAATAACCATATCCGCCTTGAGACGTCGGGTAAGAATGGCTCGGGCCATACCCTTGGGATGTGGTGTATCCGTCATGGTAATAATGATTTGAATGGCTCGGATACGGATTGGGCGGCCCTCCATACGAATACATCTCCCCTTGATAATTGTCGGGGTATCCACAAGACAAATTTCCGGCATAGGAATAATCGTATGGATTCATCGGAATTCCTCAAGCAAATACCTCGCACAAGAACAAAAACAAAACAACCAAAGGCACACGAGGCAAAAACAAAAACAAACTAACACGGAACGATATTCACGACAACACAAATATCAAAAGCAAGAGAAATATCAAATAAACAAATAATCAAGAGAAACACAAAAATTAAGTAAATATCACAAGAATAAGAGAAACACGAAAAATAAAACCAATACCAAAACCAAATATCCTACTTGCCTTCCCTGACAACGGCGCCAAATTTGTTGTAGCAAATTATTTTATGTTTTTACCGAGTACCGAATCAAAAGATTCGCTCCCCGGGTCGATCTCTCGAGGAAGACGGTTCGGAATTTAGCGTTGGTCTTGATCACACACGAAAAGAAAATAAGTCCTAAACACTCTAATCACGATTGATTTGGAGAATCAACTAAAACAATCTAGAACTAGAAAAACAATTTAAGGAAATAACAATTAAATTTCTAGAGAAAAAGAAGAAGGTCTAGGGGTCGGGAAATCTCATCAAGTCTTAAACTATGTTGAACGCTTATTTGTTCGGTTACGAGATTAAACAAGCCTACACGTCTAGAGGGCTATGCTCAATAACTCTTCGTAACAAGAGCACAAACATAAACGATAAATTCATTCAAACAAGCAACACATAGACAATACTTTTACGAACATGTCTACTCTATACGAGCCTAAATCGACCGACGTCTCCCCTCTCGGTTCTAAGCGTCAATTAACTAGGTTAGAATGGTGATCAATCAACTAACCATATAATTCACACAACTCGTATAGATTGAACAAAACACATTCCTCATAATTCAAAACAAGAATCAAAATCCCTAACCCTAGGTGAATGGATTACCTCATGCTTAGATTCAACTTCATGTTAACCGGAATTAAGAACATAAAACCAATCAACAATAATAAAATAGAATTGAAAAACTTACAATCGGATTAAGAGTTGCAAGATTTCAATCCAAATAACTTTGTGTCCAACAATCCAAGCATGAGAGAAAAAAAAGAAAAGCGAAGAAATTTATCCTAACAATATTGAGTTTTTGGAGAGAAAAATTGAAAGGAACGATATTGGGGATTGTTCCGTAGGTCTGGGGGTTCGTTTTCATATATAGAGCTCGAAAAACGGAGCTAAAACGAGTAAAAACGGAGAATAATAAAAACAGGGTCGAACAGGTCGCGAGTCGCGAGTTGACTCGCGAGTCGCGAGTCGGACGGGTCGTGGGGTCGCGCAGCTGGTCGAAGGCTCTGTTTTAGTCGCGAGTCGCGACTTTGCTCTCGCGAGTCGCGACGTAGGCTCGCGAGTCGCGACTTTTCTCTCGCGACTCGCGACTTTGGACTGCACTGCGCCATTTTACGTTTCGGGCTCGTTTGGGCTCATCCGAACTCGGAATTGAGTTCCGTTTTTTGCTACGTGTCACTAACAAACCCATCTATCCAATTATGCTCTCAAAGCCAGCTTTTCTTGAAGAGAAAATTCGCTCGAAGCTCCTGACCTACACACCAAAAACGACAAAACACAAAAGAAAACCAGAAAAACAAATGAAAAACACCTAAAGACTCAAGATGAAGGAAAACACATAATAAAACATGAAACGGAAAAAAAACTAAAGAAAGGACCTAAAATGGGGGGAAAAGAAAGATAAAATAAACACGAAAAACGCAACAAAAATAGGACAAACAGTGTGTTGTGTGTTTAGTATAGGACGGCGTCGTTTTGTGTGTGTTAGGAGATATAAATCTAAATGACGCCGTTTAGAGCGAGCTGAGGGATTTTTCTCTATCCACTATAAATGTGTGCATGCTTGAACGTGAAACGATGATGCGAAGATATTTTCCCAAATAATTTCAGATCAGATTTTGTTCCTTTATTTTCTTCATGGTATCCAGAGCGAGTTGCGAACCTGGAGCAATTGATTGATCGTTGATAATAGTGCACAATCGGAACAACGAAGCTTGGCCACTGCTAAATGCTCGCACAAATAATGGAGGCGATGCTCCAGAAGATAATCCAGTTTTTCTCAACGGTTCAGATAATCCAGGTATGCACTTGGTCTCGAATCCTCTCACTGGTTCAAATTTCCTGGCATGGAGAAGATCGATGATGATAGCTTTAGGAGCTAAGACAAAGCTAAGGTTTTATAAAAGGAACTGTACCTGAACCGAGCATAAATGATCCTAATCATGAGAAATGGATAAAGATCGATTGGATGATCATATCCTGGATTTTAAACTCTCTGTCTAAGGAATTATCTGGTGCATTTGTAACGCCCCGTTTTATTTTAAAGAATTTAGCGAATTTATTTAATAAAAATCAGAGTTTTTTTTTTTTTT
>BKCP01012292.1:903034-928884 GCA_008636005.1 Striga asiatica
TTTTTTTTTTTTAATCCAAGTTAAAACATTTATCGAGAAACGGGCGCTACTTACTAACCACAACAAATAAACACACCCAATCAATCAATTCAATGAACCTACACATGCTTAGGCTATCAAAATAACAATCTCAATAATCATAAATCTCAAAATCATTCCCAAACGACTAGCATGAAATCAAGGTTCAAACCAAATTCAACATAGTTCAAAATGACGAAATAAATAATCCAAAGTACGATAGCAAATAAATAAATAACAAGTACATGCGCAACATATAATCAGTATACGAAATCAAGCAGGGATATAAACACATAATAAAATATCCAAATCCAAGCGGGAAAATAATTCAAGTCAAGTTTCAGTTCAACAAATCATAAACAGGCGGAAGCATAATATATCATCAAACAGTGACCACCATCTCGCTCGTTCTACGCCACCGCCTCCAGCTCGTCTCAACCTAAAACAAGGAAGAGAGAAAACAACAAAGAAAATAATGGGGGTGAGCAACCAACTAGCTCACCATTATCGCACAGCTATCCCGCATAATTATTTTTAAAAACAGTATCACAGTAAATAGTATCAAAATCGGTATGCACAGAATTCATAGCCTAAACCCCTTACCCAGCCCTATCGCAAACCTCCTATGTACATACAACAACCTTCCGGATACAACGGCATGGCTGTAACTGGAAACATTCCCACCCCCGGGTACAACGGTTCGCAGGATCCTTTCCAGGAGACAACAGAGATGTTTTTCCCCTTCCGGATACGACGACATGGGGCGTCCCTCCCGGATACAACGGGCAGGCGACCTCCTACTGTTTTCGCATTCATCAAGGCACTAGAGTTTGGGACACTTAGACTAGAGTTCTCATGATACAAAAATTTTCAAAAAAATATTACACGAAATAAGGAGTGCGATAAATATGGAATACATCATAAATGTACCCACCTGATAGCAGCAACATTTCACAGAATCACAAATCCAGAAACGAGGCGAGGTCAACACCTCTTAAACACCTACATTATGACAAGATCCTACAATCAGAATCTATCTCGACTTAAATCAGAAATCACAAGACAGACCTAGTCGAACTCGTTTCGACTAAGTAGTTCGTGAAGTCCTGTGGATGTTGGAACACTAAGACTCGGCTCTAAACTCGACCAAACAACATAAGGGAGTTTACACAAATCCATCTAAGGATTGACCAAGTCAACTCACATCAAAAACAAAAAGCAAGTTGATTCCCAAAATTTCATATAAAAATCATGTTTGGAAATAGAAATCATTTAATCGCATGAAAATAGATGGTCAAGCTACCCTACAAGTTAAGCTCTGAAAATTTACACAAAATTTCATCTCCCAGAAACATGTAAAACCACAAAGTTTCAGCTTTAAACTCGAAATACCCTATTTTTATAAAATTCGAACAAGATATCAGCAAATGGGCACATTATTTCATACTCAGACTTAATGAATGAATCTGAACTTGAAAATTTTACACAGCAACATACAGTATGCTAAAGTTCATGTATAAAAATCTCAGCCTTAAATGATAATTGCTGCTATTTTTAAAAATTCATACGAGCAACAGCAGTTTATCAAATTTAAATCCAAGTTGAATTAAAACGGACTCCAAAATTTCCCATCGTTTACAAACATAATCAAACACATAAAATAGGCCTCTCAGTAAAATTTCAGATATTTTCATGCAGTAACCAATTTATAAAAATTCAAACAACGTTTCTGCAGATTCGATAAATTAAATATTTACCACATCAAATCAACTCAAAAAAATTCTAAACCTTTAACACAACCTATATAAGTCACAGAGGCATGACATATTCGAATTTCAGCTTATTTCAGTCAGACATGAAAGTTTTATGCATTTAACATTATTCTGGACAGATTACAATTTAATTATTAAAAATAGCTATAGGCCTCCAAAAATTACGAAATTTTTACACAAGGCAGGCAATGAGCAGATAATACATCCCTCAAAATTTCATATCGTTTTGAGCAGCGAGCTATTTTTAAAAATTCAAACACCGAAACAGTAATTTACAAACTCGACAACTTGGCAATTAAATCACAACATAAAATTTCTCGTCCGAGGCCTTTTCATAAGACCAAGGGCTCGACATTGTTCCAATATCCACCGACTTACACAAGTTTCGAGGTCTCGTTCGATTTTTTAAAAAAAATCGAAGAGGTCCCGAACATACGATAACACATAAAATCATAACGAACACACAAATTATATCGAACACAATCGCACAATATACACATCTCATACATCGAATCGCAAAAGCACATCACGTTCATTTAAACACGATAAGCAATTAACATAAAAATGATTTAAACAAGACAAGAGCGACTAGGTACCGTTCTCGGGAAAAATCAAAAAACGGAACGAAAGAGAAGGCGAGCTCGTGGCAAGCTCGACGGCAAGCGTCGTCTCGCGAAGAAGGGTCGTCGCTGCTGCTGGTCTCGGCCGGAGGTCGCTGCTCGTCGGGATGGTCACCGAAATCACAGGTTCATGGCGAGGGGAGCGAGCGACGGGCTGCTGTTGGCTCACGGCGAGTTGCGACTGAGGAGCTTCTCACAGCGAGGAGGAGTTGCGGAGGTTGCTGCGCGTGAACAGGGAGTCGCCGGAGGATCTTGCTGGTCATGGTGGGAGGCCTGTGCACGGAGGAGGAGCGGTGGTGGTCACTCGCCGGAGTTGCTGGCTCGGAGAGGAGAGGTCGTCGGGCCTTCTCACGGACAACAACGATATCTCTATCTCAGCGACGGAGGAGAGGGACTCGCCGGAGGAGATTGCGAGGGCCTGACAGCGGGAACTGCTCCTTGCTGGGTTGAGCAGCGGTGGCCGAAGGGAAGGAGGTGGGCGGCGATCGGAAACACGACGGAGGAAGATGGTGGCGCAAAGGAAAAATCGCAGAGAACAGGTGATGGCGAGGGAGAGTTTTCGAGAGATGAGGGATTTCTCTGTTCCTTATGCTGCATGAACGAGATGCGAGAGAGAGATTGATGGAGATGGCGGGCTTGTCTTAGACGAGAGAAGAAGAGATTGAGAGGCTGCGGCGGATGAGATTTCTCCAAGAGGGAGATAGATACAGGCGCTTATATATATACATACATATTGACTAGGTTTTAAAAAGTCTTTGACACCAAGACACACACACACACTCGAAAATAAAAAGGGGAGGAAAAATATGTCGGGCCGGGCCCATCTCGGGTCGCGGGTCAGCCCGAAAAAATGGGCGACGGCTCGGGCCGGATTATCGGGTTCGGTTCGCAAATTAAATCAGCTCACGGGCCTGATTAAAATTTTAAACGGACATTTTCGGGCCAATTTCGGTTCCAACGAAAATTATCGGGCTCGATTTCGAATGCAAACGCGCGATAAAAATAAACCGGACAATGTATATATATATTATCCATATTTTTATAATACACGATAATAATTAAATAAATAAAAAAAAAGTCAATTAGACAATTACACAATTAGCATTTAATCACATTTGACAATTAATAAACATAATGGCATACAAGAAAATAAAATATAAATATTATCACCAATTAATAATAACAATAATAATAATTATAATAATAATAATACTAAATCCCAAATAATCCACAAATAAACGGGGCATTACAGCATTCCTTTATGCTGAAACATCTAAAGAACTGTGGGATAAAATTGGACAGAGATTTGGGGAAAGTAACGGGCCTTTGATCTATCAGTTGTAGAGAGATATTGCTAATTTGAAGCAGGGAACAAATTCAGTTATGGCTTATTTTAATAAATTGAAAATGATGTGGGATGAATATAATTGCTTGGTGCCTCACTTGGCATGTAACTGTGAAATCGGGAAGCAGGTTACAACACAAAATATGCAAAATAAACTCATGCAGTTCCTCATGGGTTTGAATGAAAGCTATGATCATGTTAAAAACCAGATGCTGCTAATGGATCCTCTACCTACAGTGAATAAGGCCTATTCAATGCTCCTGTCTGCTGAAAGACAAAGGTCAGTACAAACTGAAGGAATGGAACTCCATACAAACATTGCTATGAATGTCAGAAGTGGAGGATTTGGAAGAGATATGAACCTCAGACCACAAGGAACAGGTTATGGAGGTGGAAAAGGGAAAGGATCACATAGATTATCCAAAGAAGAGAAGGCAAAGCTGCATTGTGAGAACTGTGGTTGGAATGGGCATGATAAGATCACATGCTTCAAGCTACATGTGTATCCTGATTGGTGTAAAGAATTCCATGAAAAGAAAGGGAGAACTTCAGTGATTATGGTTAGTAGAGGAGATACTAGTCATAAAAAGGGAATGACAGGAGATATATCAGCTTTGGCACAAGAGGTGGCTAAAGTCCTAGGTGAAATGAACAAAGATGAGAATAAAAAAGGGGAAACTGCAGGAAGAAGAACAATATGTCAATTTTGCATAAGTTCAGATCTGGATTGTAGGTTTGATTCAAGGAGGTGTGTACTGCAACATAAAAGGACAGGTAAGGTGGTTGCACTTGGCCACTTAAAGGGAAGGTTATATATTCTGGCAGATAACACTCAGAATGAAGAAATGAGTAACTCATGCAGAACTAATTTGGAGGAATGGCACAAAGTATTAGGGCATGCTTCATATGGAGTACTGCAACACATATCCTTTCTTCAGAAACATTGTAACCGTGCTAGTGAACACAATCTGAAGAAGTGTGACACTTGCTTTAGATCAAAACATTATAGACAAGCTTTCCCAGTCAGCTCAAACCAAACAACAAAGCCTTTTGAGCTCCTTCACCTTGATATTTGGGGACCTTGTAAGGAAAAGTCTCTAACTGACACTTCATACTTCCTAACTGTTGTAGATGATTACAGTAGAGAAGTGTGGGTTTTTCTCATGAAGACTAAATGAGAGGCTGTGGGCTACATTAAGATATTTATGGCCATGATAAAAACACAATTTAATGCAATAGTCAAGGTTGTGAGAAGTGATAATGGAATGGAGTTTATTGGCCAATAGCTCCAAACAATAATACAGGAAGGAGGAATTCAACACCAAAGGAGTTGTCACTACACTCCACAACAGAATGGAGTTGTAGAAAGAAAACACAAGCACCTTTTGGAAGTAGCAAGATGATTACTATTTCAAGGAGAGATGCCCTTAGAGCATCTTCAATCAGGATTGATTGACTTGGTTTATTATATTATCTCNTTTTCAAAAAAAAAAGAAAAAGATTCACAAAAATAGCAAGTTTGTTTTGCATCTAGCATTATAAATATACCATGTTAATAAAAGAATAGAACTTTATTTTTAACTTGTGATTACTTCCAAATTCTAGGTAATTCATTTAATTTTCTGTTTTCTTTCTTCTTAATTTATTTATTTAATTAAATTAAAATCATGAAAGCATGCCATCACAATTTTTGTTCACTCCACATTATTGAATTTTTAATTCAATAAAAAACTTTTTGTTGTGCCCTGTAAGATTAAATCTACATATTTGAGAAATTTTATGCTAAATACAAGAGCACATATTTCTTTGGTCTCTTAATTATTTCTAATTCATTGTTACTGTTATTATTGTATTATAATTTATTTAACGACATGTACAATTATAATGCAGGTTGTAATGATTTCAATATACGACGAATCAGATTCTTGTAGCACATCAAGTGACGACGAACTTTCACTTACCAAAAAATTATTAGATGAGTCATCTGAAGATGATATTTTCTTTCAGAGTTTTGATGTCATTCAAACATGCTCGGTTCATATTCTTGTGATAATGTTCCCAGTATTAACAAACACAAACCGTCCTCATGGTGGAACAGAAAGCAGTCGACGCTATATTCGTCGTGATAGGGAACAACGTCATGAGCTTATTCTCAATGACTACTTCAAAGGTGAGAATGCTAAATATACACCTGAACATTTCCGACGTCGATTTCGAATGGATATTGAGTTATTCAAAAGTATTTTAGAAGCGATTGAAAATTATGATGACTATTTTACACAAAAATTCGATGCGGTGGGAAAACATGGTTTGAGTCCTTTACAAAAAATGATTGCAGCTGTACGTATGCTTGCGTATGGTTGTGTTGCCAATCTCCTTGATGAATATGTACAAATTGGTGAAAGTATGGCGATTGAAAATCTAAAACGTTTTTGTGATGCTATCATTGGAATATATGAAAAAAAATATTTAAGAAGGCCTAATAAATTTGACCACATATCGTTTATGATAAAAGAGCAATTCATGAGACTGCTCATGTAGATTCATTTTAAGACATGAGTCAAGATTTAATCTCTCTCGATAAATTAAATTATAAAACAACATTTGTACCAGATCATCTGAGTTCGAACCACTTTGTGGATGCCGTTCTAAACGCTCATACTGTGCATGAAACTTGCTCACTGCAAATTGTATTTTAGACCATTTGAGTTGCAGGCTGTTGTTATTTCGAGCCGTAATGCATGTAACCCCCATATTCCCTTTCCAAGCTTCTAAAATACGATCCCACATAGCTGCTCCCTTTTGATTGTTACCAACTTCAGCATCCTCAGAAACATATAACCATGCTTTTGTTAATGCAATCTCTTCTTCTTTTGACCAGTCCTTTTTTGCAATCGAAGATTGAGAGTTGGTATGATTTTGAGTATCTTTTTCTCTCTTCTTTCGTTCTTTGGTTGCATCACGAGTTTGAGTATTGCACATTGGAGCATTCAAAAGACTCTGGAAGGAGAATCCATTAATTGGATCAAGGTGAATGCGAGGTTGCTGATCGGCATGAAGATGATAATTTCTATTTGTTGGATCAAAGTGAAGAACTTGTTGAAATGGAAAATTCATTGGATGAACACCATTTAGGATTTGAGCTGGCATGGTATAATTCCATGGATGTTGGGCACTTGAATTGTTTCCAGATTCCTGTGAGTCCATCTTCTGCATATCAAAAGCGACAAGTTAGCAACCAACCAAAATAATTAGTAATCAAATTAGTAATCATTTGTTATGTCATTGTACTACCGACATAACTTTTATTGTACAATAGATATTTTGATCATTCTTTCACCTACATAAAGAGTCTGAGGAACAAGTTTTATGAAGACACCAAAGATAGAAATTTTCAAGTACATCATGATGTCTTTCTATTACTACCAAGTAAGATTCAACCTACATCTAATCAGAAACATGCATAGGGAAACAAAAAGGCATATAAAAACAAACTTAAAGTCATTAGTAGAGGGAGAAAAAATAAGGTAAAAGATGATATACTAAATCAATGATAATACTGCATGCTGGATACACACCAATTAGAAGGAAGTTAGCACTAAAGATTAATTAAACAGTGTTAAACAAACTCAATTATCAAGAAACAGAAAGTTACAAAACTGACTTGAATGCATTGCTTGATGTACTTAATTGCAACTCTCTCAACACTCTTTTTATCCCTCATAAGCCTGGCTATCCCAGAACTACTAGATCCAATATCCCTAATAAAATTATGTTGATCGCTATCATGTTCAATTGGAAGGGTACTGTGATACTTATATCCGCCTGAATCCATCTTTATATTTAATTAAAACTCGCACATCCACTTTTTGCAAATTAACTAGACAATTCACAGAAACTAACCAATTCACAGAAATAATCTGACTACTCGTCCATGTAGAAATAATTTGTCATTCAAAAATTAGAACTTCATGTGTTCTAAGAACCCTACAAATGCCAAAGAAGAAAATCATGCCCGTCCCTCCAAAAAATCTCTACCCATCGATTCTCCCTCAGTCTTCTTGCCCGCCATTATTTTCCTTCGATTGGTTTGCCGTGAGATGATGAAGGAGAAGATGATTTCTGATTTTCACATAAACTGAATTCTTGTAGATAAATCCCTTTGAATTTTCTCATGTTCTCGATTCTCCCTCAATTGCCCGCGAAAAATCTCATATCTCTCCGCCCAATTTTTTTTTCCCACGTTTTCTTCAGATTTTGGCATGGTTGTGCTGAGTCACACTGTTATTGACACTTTCTACCTCCACACAGTGGTTGACAAAGTAGTCACGCCACGTCAAAAAATTACGGGTCAAGACAGTGCGCATTGGAGAGAAAAAAAATAAAGAAGGTGTTTAAATTACGTATGTGGCATAAATTTTGTGGACTCAACAGTCCACACTGGAGATGCTCTTAAAGTTCTGGACTTATGCTATACTTGCTGCAGCACATATAATCAACAGGCTACCTTGTGTTGCCTTAAAATGGTAGACTCCCTATGAAAGGGTGTTTGGCAAACAACCAGACTATGAGAAAATGAGACCTTTTGGTTGCCTGGTGTATGCAGCAAATACCAAACCTTTAAAAGGGAAGCTGGAGTCAAGATCTCACAAATGCGTGTTCATTGGTTATCCACAAGAAAACAAGGTTATGTACTGTTTGACATTGAAGAAGAGAGGTAACTTGTGTCAAGAGATGCTGTTTTTCTTCAAGAGTGTTTTCTTTATAAAGAAAATAACATGGATGACAAGTCACCTGAGATCCCACTACCAGTAGTTATGGATACTGATCAACCTGAAGAAGCAGACACTACAGATTCACCAGTTCCACAGCAAATGGGAAGGCTGAGAAGGCCACCTGTTTGGATGAAAGATTATGCATGTGATACTGTGGATGAGACATCTCTTTCAGTTCTCCAAGCTAATATTGTTTTAGAACAGGAGCCATCAACTTATGAGAAAGCAAAGGATGACAAAAGATTGGTTGAGGCTATGAACACTGAGCTGCAGGCTTTGGAAACCAATAAGACTTGGAGTTTGTGTTTTTTGCCACAAGGTAAGAAAGCAATTGGATCAAAATGGGTCTATAAGATCAAAAGGAAAGCAAATGGTGAGGTTGAAAGATTTAAAGCTCGGTTGGTGGCAAAAGGCTGCAATCAAGTTGATGGGGTGGACTACTTTGATGTTTCTTCTTCAGTGCCAAAGTTAGTCACAGTCAGATTCTTCATAGCCTTAGCAACAATGAAGGAGTGGAACTTATGGCAATTAGATGTGAATAATGCCTTCCTACATGGGCATCTTACAGAAGAGGTATATATGAATCCACCTCAAGGATACTCCATGGCAAAGGATGGACAGGTATGTAGATTGCTAAGAAGTCTGTATGGGTTGAATCAGGCTTCAAGGGAATGGAATAGTGAGTTCACTAGCAAGTTGATTGGTTGTGGTTTGCATCAGTCTACACAGGACCATTGCTTAGTCACTCAGGCCTTTGGTGATGACTACATGGCCATGCTAGTATATGTGGATGATGTTTTGATCACAGGGTCAAGTCCACACTTTGTGTCACAATTGAAGCTATTTTTAGATGTTGAATTTACTATCAAATACCTAGGGACAGCAAGGTTCTTTTTGGGAGTAGAGATTCTCAGAGATGCAAAAGCAACATACCTCTGCCAGAGAAAGTACATTATGGATATGATGAGGGATTTTAATATGGATACTTGCAGTACAATTCCCACACCTTTGATACAAGGGCTCAAACTATCTAGCTTTGAAGGGACCCCAATGATAGAACCTGAGAAGTACAGAAGATTGATAGGGAGACTGCTTTATTTGAATTTGACCAGGCCTGATCTTGGTTATACAGTACAACAACTAAGCCAATTTGTGAACAATCCCTTGACAAAGCATTGGGAGACAGCATTATGGGTGTTGAAGTATCTTAAAGGCACTGCTACCTTTGGTTTGTACTATCAAAGAGACCCTCTCTATACTCTTCATTCCTACAGTGATGCAGATTGAGCTGCATGTAAGGACACTAAGAGGTCAATAACTGGTTTTTGCATCTTTCTTGGGACTCATTTGATATCCTGGAAAAGTAAGAAGCAAACTACCGTGTCTAGATCCTCGGCTGAGGCCGAGTACAGAGCAATGGCCACTACAGTTTGTGAGTTACAATGGCTGCATGTGTTAGGTGTTGATTTTCAGCTGCAATTTCCAGTGCCTATTTCCATGTGGTGTGATAATCATGCGGCCATGCACATTACGGCCAACCCTGTGTTTCATGATCGCACAAAGCATCTCGAGATTGATTGCCATGTGGTCAGGAATAAATTCAAGGAGGGTTTCATCCAACTGCATTATGTTCCTACAGGCCTTCAAATTGCTGACATCTTCACCAAGATTCTACCTGCTGCGCGGTTTGATGTTTTGTTGTCCAAGCTGGGAATGGCTTTGGCTAGCCATCCTCCATCTTGAGGAGGGGGTGTAGAATGATCGAAGTTTTTTTTGCTGCATTTGTTTCTTTTATTTGCAGATGTAAAAAGCGTGGGGACGTTTTCTTTAATTGGTGTGTTGTGTGTTTAGTATAGGACGACGTCGTTTTGTGTGTGTTAGGAGATATAAATCTAAACGACGCCGTTTAGAGCGAGCTGAGGGATTTTTTTCTATCCACTATAAATGTGTGCATGCTTGAACGTGAAACGATGATGCGAAGATATTTTCCCAAATAATTTCAGATCAAATTTTGTTCCTTTATTTTCTTCATCATGACTCCGAAAAATATTAAATTTAGCCACAACAAATAAAGGCTCAGAAAACAAAGAGACACACGGCTCGAACAAGATAACCGAGCGACAAACGACGACGACACTACTCGGAAAAAAAATAAATGATAAGGCTCTAAATACATCATAACCCCAGCAACGCGCAAAGATACTCGATTTACAGATGAAACTCAACTGCAAGGCTTGATATTTTTCGAAAACGAGAGTTCAATCATCCACGAAAAATATGCACAATACCAACGAATACACACACAAAACGAACGACATCCGACTTCATCAAGGATTTCGATTCATAGCACGATTTAGTCGACGACATGAATAACAAGCATAAACACTATATTAAGGGGGTTCAGAATAGATTACCCGTCTTCGGGAATTTACGAGCTTTCTGAAAAAAAAACGGGTCGAAGGGATGGAATGAACGGAGCTTCGAAAACTTGAACGGTGACCTCGACGAACGTGACCGGGGTGGCTGCTCGCAAATTGAAAACGATGATGAACTCGACGAACGGAATCGATGCTCAAGGTGGCCTGCTAGTGAAGGGCAGCTCGAGCTCTTCGGCTATGGCGGACAGGCTGCTTGCGGTGATGAAGACGACTCGCCGGATGATCACTGAAATAATGGTGGTCGCCTGAAAAATTTGGGCTGTTCGGAGAGGACGGAAAACGCCAGCGAGGATGGCAGTTCGCCAGAGAAGAAAGGTTCAGTAGCGATTAAATTTTTTTTTTCAATAAACTGCTGCGAATGAGATGAAACAGAGAGGGTGCTTATCCGATGGGGACTGAACTCCTATGCCGAGATATAAGAGCAGGCTGACGAGGTCGTGCGATCGCGACTGAATTTTGAAACCGGTGGAAAGAGACGACTCAATTTCCCCACTTGCGAAATGAAAGAAAGTTGCGGATGCTTCTTCAATCGGGCCAAAGACAAATAACTCAATTGGGCCTAATAATTATTAAGGAAAAAGAATTTCCAAGTGAGCCAAACTTACAAAATAAATGGGCAAAAAATTAAATCGTTTGGGCTGAATTTAAAAGCACACCAAAGGCTGAAATGACTCCGAATGGACCGAAAATATTCCCGATAAACTGACCCGATTATCAAATTCAAAACTTGATTGAGAATAACGGCTTGATGAGAAAAACGCGATAACAAATATTCTCGATCGATTCGATTGACGACAAATAAAATTATACGACTTATTATATTAATTAGACTACATCTAATTAAATAATAATAAGCCTAAACGGAAAGATGTCGAGCAATAATACAATATAGACAATTAATTCAAATAATAATAATAATGCCAATAAAAAATAATCGAAAAAATTCAATATTCGGATGGGGCGCTACAGGTCGGCACTTTTGTTACACTTAGCGTCATTACGGGAATTTATTACAGATTAGAGAGAGAAAATATAGAGAGAAGATAGTAGTTGACGGTTTCAACAACCTAAAATAAATGAGAGGGGTCTTCTATTTATAATAGCCTTTAATTCAATACTGTTCATTCACTGTTCATCCTGTCCCGTCGTACAGTAGCTCCACGGGACATGTCGGCGTCGCTCTGACAGATTGGTACGATTTGAGGTTTCTTCAATCACTACTTGTGAGGCATTAAATGCATGTATGGGCTGCATTAAATGCAGACAGGCCTTTAGGCCGGGCTAGACGTCGTAGGGCTGCAGGCTAGATTGACAAATCCCATCGGCAATTATTAGCAGTCAAGTGACATTATTTAATTGTTTTCCAGATCTTCGACTCGTACGTAGGCCGACTTGAGGGAAACTTCAGATCGGACTTTAACCATTAGTTCATCCCCTAGACTCCGGGACCACGTTCCTTTGTTCGGCATATTCCCAGGTCGGCCTCGCCACTTGGTGGTCAGGGTGCTGATCTCAGAGATGATGTTGCTTGTCGTCCTCGTTGACTTAGCTCCCCGGTCAGTCTGACACTTCAGAAGTCACTCTGAGAGCGATCTAGGTGGTTAGGTCGTTTTCCCCCGGTTCCTTGTTTCCGAACCGGGACTTTTACATAGGCCCAACTCGGATATCAACAGTTACTTTATCAAAATGATTTCATTCTTTTAGAATTTTAATAATTAACTTAAATGTTTGTGTCTTAATATTTTATAAAAGTTTTATCAACGTACAGTAAATAAGGGCGTGATTGTATATAATTTGTACAATAAATATCCCACTCAAAACTCAAGTTTAACTCAACACCACTATCTCCAATATTATCAATATAATTAAATAATATCAACCAATCATTATTACACCTCACATCAACTTTAATTCACTATTCACCCACTCACATAATTTTAATGAACCATCACTTCCAATCATTTTCTCTTACTTTTACATCAAATCAATTTTAATTATTTGAATTTAAATATTATTTTAATATATCCACTAACAACTAACCATACTACTTTTATTCAAATTTAACTATAGTTATAAAAACAAAAAAAAAAAACTAGTTTTTTACTAGTTGAATTCATATCCAATCACCCCCTAAGTATTTTGTTATTTACTTGAACATTAATGATTATTGAGCTTATTTATAACTTTACAAAAAATGATCTATCTAGTACGTTATTCTTTGATCACAATCGCACTTATTTTACAAACAAATGAAATGTTGAGATTTACTTTGTCGATAAATAAAGTAAAAAATATGTGCATCAAATTTCAAACTTAATACATGTAGACTGAAATTGGTATTTTAGTATTTTGTTTCTTAAGTATTTAATTTTGTTTCTTAAGTATTTAATTTATGTTTCTTAATTTTTATTGGCTTATAAATGTTATTTCAATTATTCCTATATCAGTTTATTTGTATAATCATTATATATATATATATATATATATATATATATATAGGGTCACGTTCCAGTGAGAATGGTGCTCAGTGAAAGAAATAGGAAGCACGGATAGTTGTTAGCTCTTGGAACGGTGTCTTTTCACTCCCCTCAACGTAAACCGTGACCATTAGATCGTATGACCTAATGGCTAAAAAAAGCCAAATTATACATTCAATAAGAGTATTATGGACATTACCATTACTCATCCAACTAACCCAGCCACATAACCACGCCACGTCACCACCCTCCTTATAATATACACACACAAAACAAACGCACACACACACACACACACACACAACACATACAAAATACACACCCTGACACACACACACACATACACATACTGACGCACACCACCGGGTACATGCCACATCTGGCGTCTTTCCCGCCGGCGAACAACTTGCCGCCCCTCCCGCCGGCGACCACTTCACCGCCGCCAACGCCAATCATCCCGCCACTGCCACAGACGCCAGATGCGCCGTCCATAGCTCTTCCCCTGCAATACACACACCCACCGACCTGACATAGCCCCCGGAATTCTCTCCGGTGGCCCATCTAGTGCCACCCACAACCTCCACTTCAAGCAGGTTCTCGCGCCGTCGTTACAGTCTGTAACAAAAAAATAAAAAAATAAAAAAATTACAGCAACCTCCTGCTCGCCTTCCCCGCCAGCGATGACTCATAGGCTTCCTCACCGGCGAAAGATGAGCGACTGGGGCGGTGCGGCAGGCGGAAGTACGCCGCCGGTGGCTGAATGGATCGGGAGCTTATTTGTGGGCAGAGGACTAGTGTTTGAAAATTTGACAAGTTACAAGGATTGATTTGCAAATTTTAAGAGTGTTAGTTATTTACAATTAAACCATTGGGGTCAATGTGTGGATTCATAAATATTTAACTTTATTCCAATTTAGTTCGCGGGCTAAATCTGTAATTTATAGAAAATATATCAAAACATATTATTTTGTATATATTTCTTAAACATATTTATATATATATATATATATTATGTATTATAAATAAAAATAATAATATACAATTTTTTTAAAAAAATATTAAAATCTTCAGTATATTTTTAAAATATAAATTTGTAATAAATTTGGAAATTCAAATTAGGGATTTAGGATTTCATTGTCTTTTTTTTCAAAAGAAAAGTAAAAAAATTAGATAGTGTTGAGGGACAATCTTTCGAATTTATTAGTTTTGAGTATTTTTCTAATTAAGTTCATGACCAAATATTTAATTTATAGCAATATACTCATAAATGCATATTAATGATAAATAAGGTGTAAAACGTTTAAAATTTTTAATATCTCAAATTTAATATATAAAAAATATAACAATAATAAATAAAATTTTATAGTAATAAATAATAACTTATTTAAACAATTATGGTTAATTCGATGTACATTTATATCTATTAAAGCTAGTTTTCAAAAAACACATAATTTATACGTAATCATATAAAGTAGTGCACTTTATATATCATCACGTTGCACATTACGGAACAGGACGTTGCACGTACTAAAAATTCAGTAATTTTACTAATCGAATAATATTAGTTGATTAAATGTCGACTTTAGTCTTTTTAAATAAATAAAATCACTGAACATCCCGAACTATACGAAATAAAATATCACCAATTATTTTATTATTATTTATATTTATATTATTTTATGAAAAAATAATACTATTCATCTATATTTTTGAATGTATCAATACGGGAAAACTATATAAAAAATATTATTTTTTTATATTTTTTTAAAATATTATATTTTCAATCAAAATAAATAAAGATGTTAGATAAGAATATCAATGTGCAATTTTCATAACATTAACGTGCAATTTAATTACCATTAAAGTGCAATTTACATAACATTGATGTGCAAGTAAAAATAATATTTTTTTAGATTAAAAATAATAAAATATTACATGTTAAAATACTAATTTCATCTAATTATACGTAATCATATTAAGGAAAAAGAATTTCCAAGTGAGCCAAACTTTCAAAATAAATGGGCAAAAAACTAAATCGTTTGGGCTGAATTTAAAAGCACACCAAAGGCTGAAATGACATTATCCGAATGGACCGAAAATATTCCCGATAAACTGAACCGATTATCAAATTCAAAACTCGATTGAGAAAAACCGTCTCGATGAGAAAAACGCGATAACAAACATTCATGATCGATTCGATTGACGACAAATAAAATTACACGACTTATTATATTAATTAGACTACATCTAATTAAATGATAATAAGCCTAAACGGAAAGATGTCGAGCAATAATACATTATTGACAATTAATTCAAATAATAATAATAATGCCAATAAAAAATAATCGAAAAAATCCAATATTCGGACGGGGCGCTACAGGTCGGCACTTTTGTTACACTTAGCGTCATTACGGGAATTTATTACAGACTAGAGAGAGAAAATATAGATAGAAGATAGTAGTTGATGGTTTCAACAACCTAAAATAAATGAGAAGGGTCTTCTATTTATAGTAGCCTTTAATTCAGCACTGTTCATCCTGTCCCGTCGCACAGTAGCTCCACGGGACATGTCGGCGTCGCTCTGACAGATTGGTGCGATTTGAGGTTTCTTCAATCACTACTTGTCAGGCATTAAATGCATGTATGGGCTGCATTAAATGCAGACAGACCTTTAGGCCGGGCTAGACTTCGTAGGGCTGCAGGCTAGATTGACACATCCCATCGGCAATTATTAGCAGTCAAGTGACATTATTTAATTGTTTTCCAGATCTTCGACTCGTACGTAGGCCGACTTGAGGGAAACTTCAAATCGGACTTTAACCATTAGTTCATCCCCTAGACTCCGGGACCACGTTCCTCTGTTCGGCATATTCCCAGGTCGGCCTCGCCACTTGGTGGTCAGGGTGCTGATCTCAGAGATGATGTTGCTTGTCGTCCTCGTTGACATAGCTCCCCAGTCAGTCTGACACTTCAGAAGTCACTCGGAGAGCGATCTGGGTGGTTAGGTCGTTTTCCCCCGGTTCCTTGTTTCCGAACCGGGACTTTTACATAGGCCCAACTCGGATATCAACAGTTACTTTATCAAAATGATTTCATTCTTTTAGAATTTTAATAATTAACTTAAATGTTTGTGTCTTAATATTTTATAAAAATTTTATCAACGTACAGTAAATAAGGGCGTGATTGTATATAATTTGTACAGTAAATATCCCACTCAAAATTAAAATTTAACTCAACTCCACTATCTCCAATATTATCAATATAATTAAATAATATCAACCAATCATTATTACACCTCACATCAACTTTAATTCACTATTCACCCAATCACATAATTTTAACTAACCATCACTTTCAATCATTTTCTCCTACTTTTACATCAAATCAATTTTAATTATTTGAATTTAAATATTATTTTAATATATCCACTAACAACTATCCATACTACTTTTTTTCAAATTTAACTATAGTTATAAAAACAAAAAAAAAAAACTAGTTTTTTACTAGTTGAATTCATATCCAATCACCCCCTAAGTATTTTGTTATTTACTTGAACATTAATGATTATTGAGCTTATTTATAACTTTACAAAAAATGATCTATCTAGTACGTTATTCTTTGATCACAATCGCACTTATTTTACAAACAAATGAAATGTTGGGATTTACTTTGTCGATAAATAAAGTAAAAAATATGTGCATCAGATTTCAAACTTAATACATGTAGACTGAAATTGGTATTTTAGTATTTTGTTTCTTAAGTATTTAATTTTGTTTCTTAAGTATTTAATTTATGTTTCTTAATTTTTATTGGCTTATAAATGTTATTTCAATTATTCCTATATCAGTTTATTTGTATAATCAATATATATATGTATAGGGTCACGTTCCAGTGAGAATGGTGCTCAGTGAAAGAAATAGGAAGCACGGATAGTTGTTAGCTCTTGGAACGGTGTCTTTTCACTCCCCTCAACGTAAACCGTGACCATTAGATCGTATGGCCTAATGGCTAAAAAAGCCAAATTATACATTCATTAAGAGTATTATGGACATTACCATTACTCATCCAACTAACCCAGCCACATAACCACGCCATGTCACCACCCTCCTTATAATATACACACACAAAACACACGCACACACACACACACACAACACATGCAAAATACACACCCTGACACACACACACACACACACACATATACACACACATACACACACCACCGGGTACATGCGACATCTGGCGTCTTTCCCGCCGGCGAACAACTTGCCGCCCCTCCCGCCGGCGACCACTTCTCCGCCGCCAACGCCAAGCATCCCGCCACTGCCACAGACGCCAGATGCGCCGTCCACAACTCTTCCCCTGCAATACACACACCCACCGACCTGACATAGCCCCCGGAATTCTCTCCGGTGGCCCATCTAGTGCCACCCACAACCTCCACTTCAAGCAGGTTCTCGCGCCGTCGTTACAATCCGTAACAAAAAAAATAAAAAAATAAAAAAATTATAGCAACCTCCTGCTCGCCTTCCCCGCCGACGATGACTCATAGGCTTCCTCACCGGCGAGAGATGAGCGACTGGGGCGATGCGGCAGGCGGAAGTCCGCTGCCGGTGGCTGAATGGATCGGGAGCTTATTTGTGGGCAGAGGACTAGTGTTTGAAAATTTGACAAGTTACAAGGATTGATTTGCAAATTTTAAGACCGTTAGTTATTTACAATTAAACCATTGGGGTCAATGTGTGGATTCATAAATATTTAACTTTATTCCAATTTAGTTTGCGGGCTAAATCTGTAATTTATAGAAAATATATCAAAACATATTATTTTGTATATATTTCTTTAACATATATGTATATATATAATTTTGATTATAAATAAAAATAATAATATATAATTTTTTTATAAAAATATTAAAATCTTCAATATATTTTTAAAATATAAATTTGTAATAAATTTGGAAATTCAAATTAGGGATTTAGGATTTCATTGTCTTTTTTTCAAAAGAAAAGTAAAAAAATTAGATAGTGTTGAGGGACAATCTTGCGATTTTATTAATTTTGAGTATTTTTCTAATTAAGTTCATGACCAAATATTTAATTTATAGCAATATACTCATAAATGCATATTAATGATAAATAAGGTGTACAACGTTTAAAATTTTTAATATCTCAAATTTAATATATAAAAAATATTAAAATAATAAATAAAATTTTATAGTAATAAATAATAACTTATTTAAACAATTATGGTTAATTCGATGTACAATTATATCTATTAAAGCTAGTTTTCAAAAAACACATAATTTATACGTAATCATATAAAGTAGTGCACTTTATATATCATCACGTTGCACATTACGTAACAGGACGTTGCACTATATAAAACAAAACGTTGCACATTATCACCACACTACACAATTAATGTCGACACTTCCAATCAAAAATATTACGCAATATAAATTTAGAAAAACAGATCTACATAATACTTTAATATTCATCACATCAACTATACACAAAAAAACACAAGCATGCTAACGTACCAAATTTCAGTTTAGCATTTTATATATCAATACGTTGCACTTTATATAACAATATAATTCACTTGATAACACAACATGTTGCACCATATAAAACGACACGATGCACGTACTAAAAATTCAGTAATTTTGCTAATCGAATAATATTAGTTGATTAAATGTCGAATTTAGTCTTTTTAAATAAATAAAATAACTAAACATCCCGAATTATATGAAAAAAAATATTACCAATTGTTTTATTACTATTTATATTTATATTATTTTATGAAAAAATAATACTATTCATCTATATTTTTGAATGTATCAATACGGGAAAACTATATAAAAAATATTATTTTTTTATATTTTTTTTAAAATATTATTTTTTCAATCAAAATAAATAAAGATGTTAGATAAGAATATCAATGTGCAATTTTCATAACATTAACGTGCAATTTAATTACCATTAAAGTGCAATTTACATACCATTGATGTGCAAGTAAAAATAATATTTTTTTTAGATTAAAAATAATAAAATATTACATGTTAAAATACTAGTTTCAATTAATTATACGTAATCATATTAAGGAAAAAGAATTTCCAAGTGAGCCAAACTTACAAAATAAATGGGAAAAAAATTAAATCGTTTGGGCTGAATTTAAAAGCACACCAAAGGCTGAAATGACATTATCCGAATGGACCGAAAATACTCCCAATAAATTGACCCGATTATCAAATTCAAAACTCGATTGAGAATAACGGCTCGATGAGAAAAACACGATAACAAACATTCCCGATCGATTCGATTTAAGACAAATAAAATTACACGACTTATATATTAATTAGACTACATCTATATAAATAATAATAAATCTAAACGGAAAAATGTGGAGCAATAATACAATATAGACAATTAATTCAAATAATAATAATAATGCCAATAAAAAATAATCGAAAAAATCCAATATTCGGACGGGGCGCTACAGGTTGGCACTTTTGTTACACTTAGCGTCATTACGGGAATTTATTACATATTAGAGAGAGAAAATATAGAGAGAAGAAAGTAGTTGATGGTTTCAACAACCTAAAATAAATTAGAGGGGTCTTCTATTTATAGTAGCCTTTAATTCAATACTATTCATTCACTGTTCATCCTGTCCCGTCGCACAGTAGCTCCACGGGACATGTCGGCGTCGCTCTGACAGATTGGTGCGATTTGAGGTTTTCTTCAATCACTACTTGTCAGGCATTAAATGCATGTATGGGCTGCATTAAATGCAGACAGACCTTTAGGTCGGGCTAGACGTCGTAGGGCTGCAGGCTAGAATGACACATCCCATCGGCAATTATTAGCAGTCAAGTGACATTATTTAATTGTTTTCCAGATCTTCGACTCGTACATAGGCCGACTTGAGGGAAACTTCAGATCGGACTTTAACCATTAGTTCATCCCCTAGACTCCGGGACCACGTTCCTCTGTTCGGCATATTCCCAGGTCGGCCTCGCCACTTGGTGGTCAGGGTGCTGATCTCAGAGATGATGTTGCTTGTCGTCCTCGTTGACATAGCTCCCCAGTCAGTCTGACACTTCAGAAGTCACTTGGAGAGCGATCTGGGTGGTTAGGTCGTTTTCCCCCGGTTCCTTGTTTCCGAACCGGGACTTTTACATAGGCCCAACTCGGATATCAACAGTTACTTTATAAAAATGATTTCATTCTTTTAGAATTTTAATAATTAACTTAAATGTTTGTGTCTTAATATTTTATAAAAATTTTATCAATGTACAGTAAATAAGGGCGTGATTGTATATAATTTGTCCAGTAAATATCCCACTCAAAATTAAAATTTAACTCAACTCCACTATCTCCAATATTATCAATATAATTAAATAATATCAACCAATCATTATTACACCTCACATCAACTTTAATTCACTATTCACCCAATCACATAATTTTAACTAACCATCACTTCCAATCATTTTCTCCTACTTTTACATCAAATCAATTTTAATTATTTGAATTTAAATATTATTTTAATATATCCACTAACAACTATCCATACTACTTTTTTTCAAATTTAACTATAGTTATAAAAACAAAAAAAAAAAACTAGTTTTTTACTAGTTGAATTCATATCCAATCACCCCCTAAGTATTTTGTTATTTACTTGAACATTAATGATTATTGAGCTTATTTATAACTTTACAAAAAATGATCTATCTAGTACGTTATTCTTTGATCACAATCGCACTTATTTTACAAACAAATGAAATGTTGGGATTTACTTTGTCGATAAATAAAGTAAAAAATATGTGCATCAGATTTCAAACTTAATACATGTAGACTGAAATTGGTATTTTAGTATTTTGTTTCTTAAGTATTTAATTTTGTTTCTTAAGTATTTAATTTATGTTTCTTAATTTTTATTGGCTTATAAATGTTATTTCAATTATTCCTATATCAGTTTATTTGTATAATCAATATATATATGTATAGGGTCACGTTCCAGTGAGAATGGTGCTCAGTGAAAGAAATAGGAAGCACGGATAGTTGTTAGCTCTTGGAACGGTGTCTTTTCACTCCCCTCAACGTAAACCGTGACCATTAGATCGTATGGCCTAATGGCTAAAAAAGCCAAATTATACATTCATTAAGAGTATTATGGACATTACCATTACTCATCCAACTAACCCAGCCACATAACCACGCCATGTCACCACCCTCCTTATAATATACACACACAAAACACACGCACACACACACACACACAACACATGCAAAATACACACCCTGACACACACACACACACACACACATATACACACACATACACACACCACCGGGTACATGCGACATCTGGCGTCTTTCCCGCCGGCGAACAACTTGCCGCCCCTCCCGCCGGCGACCACTTCTCCGCCGCCAACGCCAAGCATCCCGCCACTGCCACAGACGCCAGATGCGCCGTCCACAACTCTTCCCCTGCAATACACACACCCACCGACCTGACATAGCCCCCGGAATTCTCTCCGGTGGCCCATCTAGTGCCACCCACAACCTCCACTTCAAGCAGGTTCTCGCGCCGTCGTTACAATCCGTAACAAAAAAAATAAAAAAATAAAAAAATTATAGCAACCTCCTGCTCGCCTTCCCCGCCGACGATGACTCATAGGCTTCCTCACCGGCGAGAGATGAGCGACTGGGGCGATGCGGCAGGCGGAAGTCCGCTGCCGGTGGCTGAATGGATCGGGAGCTTATTTGTGGGCAGAGGACTAGTGTTTGAAAATTTGACAAGTTACAAGGATTGATTTGCAAATTTTAAGACCGTTAGTTATTTACAATTAAACCATTGGGGTCAATGTGTGGATTCATAAATATTTAACTTTATTCCAATTTAGTTTGCGGGCTAAATCTGTAATTTATAGAAAATATATCAAAACATATTATTTTGTATATATTTCTTTAACATATATGTATATATATAATTTTGATTATAAATAAAAATAATAATATATAATTTTTTTATAAAAATATTAAAATCTTCAATATATTTTTAAAATATAAATTTGTAATAAATTTGGAAATTCAAATTAGGGATTTAGGATTTCATTGTCTTTTTTTCAAAAGAAAAGTAAAAAAATTAGATAGTGTTGAGGGACAATCTTGCGATTTTATTAATTTTGAGTATTTTTCTAATTAAGTTCATGACCAAATATTTAATTTATAGCAATATACTCATAAATGCATATTAATGATAAATAAGGTGTACAACGTTTAAAATTTTTAATATCTCAAATTTAATATATAAAAAATATTAAAATAATAAATAAAATTTTATAGTAATAAATAATAACTTATTTAAACAATTATGGTTAATTCGATGTACAATTATATATATTAAAGCTAGTTTTCAAAAAACACATAATTTATACGTAATCATATAAAGTAGTGCACTTTATATATCATCACGTTGCACATTACGTAACAGGACGTTGCACTATATAAAACAAAACGTTGCACATTATCACCACACTACACAATTAATGTCGACACTTCCAATCAAAAATATTACGCAATTTAAATTTAGAAAAACAGATCTACATAATACTTTAATATTCATCACATCAACTATACACAAAAAAACACAAGCATGCTAACGTACCAAATTTCAGTTTAGCATTTTATATATCAATACGTTGCACTTTATATAACAATGTAATTCACTTTATAACACAACATGTTGCACCATATAAAACGACACGATACACGTACTAAAAATTCAGTAATTTTGCTAATCGAATAATATTAGTTGATTAAATGTCGAATTTAGTCTTTTTAAATAAATAAAATAACTGAACATCCCGAATTATATGAAAAAAAATATTACCAATTGTTTTATTACTATTTATATTTATATTATTTAATGAATAAATAATACTATTCATCTATATTTTTGAATGTATCAATACGGGAAAACTATATAAAAAATATTATTTTTTTTATATTTTTTTTTTAAAATATTATTTTTTCAATCAAAATAAATAAAGATGTTAGATAAGAATATCAATGTGCAATTTTCATAACATTAACGTGCAATTTAATTACCATTAAAGTGCAATTTACGTACCATTGATGTGCAAGTAAAATTAATATTTTTTTTAGATTAAAAATAATAAAATATTACATGTTAAAATACTAATTTCAATTAATTATACGTAATCATATTAAGGAAAAAGAATTTCCAAGTGAGCCAAACTTACAAAATAAATGGGCAAAAAATTAAATCGTTTGGGCTGAATTTAAAAGCACACCAAAGGCTAAAATGACATTATCCGAATGGACCGAAAATACTCCCGATAAATTGACCCGATTATCAAATTCAAAACTCGATTGAGAATAACGGCTCGATGAGAAAAACGCGATAACAAACATTCCCGATCGATTCGATTTACGACAAATAAAATTACACGACTTATTATATTAATTAGACTACATCTATATAAAAAATAATAAATCTAAACGGAAAAATGTGGAGCAATAATACAATATAGACAATTAATTCAAATAATAATAATAATGCCAATAAAAAATAATCGAAAAAATCCAATATTCGGACGGGGCGCTACAGGTCGGCACTTTTGTTACACTTAGCGTCATTACGGGAATTTATTACATATTAGAGAGAGAAAATATAGAGAGAAGAAAGTAGTAGATGGTTTCAACAACCTAAAATTAATGAGAGGGGTCTTCTATTTATAGTAGCCTTTAATTCAATACTATTCATTCACTGTTCACCTGTCCCGTGGCACAGTAGCTCCACGGGACATGTCGGCGTCGCTCTGACAGATTGGTGCGATTTGAGGTTTCTTCAATCACTACTTGTCAGGCATTAAATGCATGTATGGGCTGCATTAAATGCAGACAGACCTTTAGGTCGGGCTAGACGTCGTAGGCCTGCAGGCTAGATTGACACATCCCATCGGCAATTATTAGCAGTCAAGTGACATTATTTAATTGTTTTCCAGATCTTCGACTCGTACATAGGCCGACTTGAGGGAAACTTCAGATCGGACTTTAACCATTAGTTCATCCCCTAGACTCCAGGACCACGTTCCTCTGTTCGGCATATTCCCAGGTCGGCCTCGCCACTTGGTGGTCAGAGTGCTGATCTCAGAGATGGTGTTGCCCTCGTTGACTTAGCTCCCCGGTCAGTCTGACACTTCAGAAGTCACTCGGAGAGCGATCTGGGTGGTTAGGTCGTTTTCCCCCGGTTCCTTGTTTCCGAACCGAGACTTTTACATAGGCCCAACTCGGATATCAACAGTTACTTTATCAAAATGATTTCATTTTTTAGAATTTTAATAATTAACTTAAATGTTTGTGTCTTAATATTTTATATAATTTTTTATCAACGTACAGTAAATAAGGGCGTGATTGTATACAATTTGTACAAAAAATATCTCATTCAAAACTCAAATTTAACTCAACTCCACTATCTCTAATATTATTAATATAATTAAATAATATCAACCAATCATTATTACACCTCACATCAACTTTAATTCACTATTCATCCAGTCAAATAATTTTAACTAACCATCACTTCCAATCATTTTCTCCTACTTTTACATCAAATCAATTTTAATTATTTGAATTTAAATATTATTTTAATATATCCACTAACAACTAACCATACTACTTTTTTTCAAATTTAACTATAGTTAAAAAAACAAAAAAAAAAACTAGTTTTTTACTAGTTGAATTCATATCCAATCACCCCCTAAGTATTTTGTTATTTACTTGAACATTAATGATTATTGAGCTTATTTATAACTTTACAAAAAATGATCTATCTAGTACGTTATTCTTTGATCACAATCGCACTTATTTTACAAACAAATGAAATGTTGGGATTTACTTTGTCGATAAATAAAGTAAAAAATATGTGCATCAAATTTCAAACTTAATACATGTAGACTGAAATTGGTATTTTAGTATTTTGTTTCTTAAGTATTTAATTTTGTTTCTTAAGTATTTAATTTATGTTTCTTAATTTTTATTGGCTTATAAATGTTATTTCAATTATTCCTATATCAGTTTATTTGTATAATCAATATATATATGTATAGGGTCACGTTCCAGTGAGAATGGTGCTCAGTGAAAGAAATAGGAAGCACGGATAGTTGTTAGCTCTTGGAACGGTGTCTTTTCACTCCCCTCAACGTAAACCGTGACCATTAGATCGTATGGCCTAATGGCTAAAAAAAGCCAAATTATACATTCATTAAGAGTATTATGGACATTACCATTACTCATCCAACTAACCCAGCCACATAACCACGCCATGTCACCACCCTCCTTATAATATACACACACAAAACACACGCAC
>BKCP01012292.1:933719-1031130 GCA_008636005.1 Striga asiatica
TGTGTTTTTTAATTATTTTTTTTTTTTTTTCAAGAAAAATAAAAATATTGAAGAAGGCAGGTTGTTATATAAAAAGGTGTGAGGAAAAGAAGAACAAACAGTGGGTAATTTTAGAGAGGGAGAGAGAAAGAGAACCAGGGGCAATGATTTATTTTGGAGCAGTAGTTGGAGAGGATGGAAAATGCGAGGAAAACGATGGTATTATTTGGAAACTTTGTCTGGTCGTACACGTTAGGCAGAGGAATTAAAGTACTTTAAAAGTCTTTTTGAATAAAAATGAACAAACATGTGTGGGAATTGTCTCTAGCTCAACAATGATGTTCGGATTTTGAATTGTCATGATTGGAATATTTTCTTTGTTTATTTAATTGTATTTTTTATAGGTCATTTATAAATAAAGCAAGATAAAATAAAGGGAAGTGGACTTATTTATAAGTTTTCTTGTGTTTTGATTTCTAAATATTGAGTTACATTTAATCTTGATTTGTTTCTTTATTTACCGTAGGAACACGCGTGGAAAGGATCTGAAAGCGGCTAAGGGATATGGACGCGGATTGGACACGAATGGAAGGAGAATAACCTAGATACAGACCAACTAGAACAGATCAGTCGGATCTCATAATTAAGAAAAGTCGTGTTCTAACATGACTTTGAACCTTCCAAATTAAAGGCGAATATGGAAATCTTGAAGACTCATCAATGAAGGAAACTTACCAACAATGAAGTTTCTGAAGAGTTACTACCAAAGAAGGATACATATATATTCAGGAGACTTCATCATTGTATTGTAACATTTTGAGAGAGAGAGAGAGAGAGTTTTGAGAGTTTTGAGAGTTCATATTTCATTGGATTTCATAGATTTAGTCGAGCTTGCAACATATTGTGAAAGAGTTATGAGCAAAACGGATGCTTCTTGAAGACAATTTCATTTGCGTCGCTTACGCTTTATATTTTGTGTAGCTATATAAGTTCGCAGTCATACGCTCCTCATACACTTCAATTGGTATTGCAGTTGTTACATGTTCTAATCACAAGTTAAAGACAGTGGACTCAGGGATTGGGCACAAGGAACCACAAATCCGGCTCGATTGCTCGACCCCTTTACTTGGATGGTACGAACTATCGATATTGAAAGTCAACAATAATGACATTTCTTCGTTCTCTTAGCAAACGTTGCACACAAGTTTAAATTAATATATTATATCTTTTATATAATTTATCTTGCGAGTTATATCTATGATAAATAGAAAAAAAATTATTTATTTATTTATTTTTTTTTTATACCGAGGTTCCAGGCTTGCGCCTGACTAGTCCTCGAGGAAACAGCTCCGGCCCCTCAGACACTGCCTCCAATTAAACCGCGGTAGCCACACAATGGCTCCCAGGTACTCAATACCCTCAACTACCGTGCACAAGGAGTCGATTCCCAAGTGATCGCTCGCTGGCCCTCCCAGCTCCAAGTTGGCCCCACCTATCCAGCCGCTGGTTCCCACCGAAGTGATCGCTCGCTGGACCCCCCAACTTCATGCTGGCCCCACCTATCTAGCCGCTGGTTCCCACCGAGTTTCAGCCTCTCACACTGCCGCTTCTAGTCCTCAGTATTAATTGTTCCACCATTGTGCTCCGGGGGGCTCGAACCCTTGACCTCATGTCAAGAGTGTCTCACTCTTACCACTAGGCCAAGAGGTCATTGGCAAGACCCATATGACGATTTCATATACACGCAGACACACACTAAATGCACACCACTGTCAAATTCAGCCCTCAAAGCCCACTTTTCTGAGCTTCTTAGGTCGCATCCCTTGTTGGGTTCTTCCTTTCATTGAAGATGGCGAATGCGAGCTTTAATATACTTCGACCCCAAACTGCCTATTCGAGCCTCAGAGGACCAAATCCTCCGACAAGAGTCGAGATTGACACGTCGCTACCGGTCGAGTCCGTGAAGGAGGCGTCAAGCCACTTCGGTAGAATGGGTTTCTGAAAACCGGCCTCGCACAAGCCGTCATAGCATGCGTTGAAGGTTGTATGGGGCTCGCAAGTCGCAAGGTACTTTTTCCTGCTTTGTTTATGTATGTGTTTGTGTGTTTTGTTCTTGGTTTTTGTTACTATTTGATTGACACGTCGCCACCGGTCGGGTCTGTCTCAAAAGGGCTTTAGGAAAATGGCATAGTGATTTTCGTGCTGATTTTATTTATTTATTTATTAGAATCAACTTGTGTTGTTGATTTTGTTACTATTTGATTTTTTTCTGAAGACCGTGAGATTCGTGCATGTAAGCTCATCAGATTATGGGTTTCAGAAGGGTGTCTAAAACCAATCGGTGGAAAACGTTTGGCAGAAGAATACCTACAGGACCTTGTGGACAGGAACCTTGTATTAGTTCATAAGTTGGTTCCACGAATATAAAATGTTGCAAAATCCATGACCTGTTGCGGGATCTGTACTTGAAAGAAGCTCATAAAGACAAGTTTCTCCGTATACAACGGCCACACGACACCAAAATCTAGCGGCGCATAGTTTCTCTCAGGAAGTTAACTTTATGGGGCTTTGAGCCGAGTTGGGAAGAGATGGAGGCAAAGATTGGATCTTTGCCGCAACTTCAAGTGCATAAACTGCGGCTTTGCCAGTTTGGTCCAAACTGGAGTCCAACCAGTGGTCAATTCCGGCAGCTCAAGTGCTTGAAAATTATCAACTGCCTTGATCGACGGGAGGGACGCCTTTGTTTTCCTCAATAGCAGCCGCGATGATGTCCTTGGATGATCAGACGGCGTTGACGGCTAAGAGAGACGAAAAGTAGGTACGATATGGACCTGGTATTCATGACGCGCTTCACATTCTTATATCATTATTTATCAAGATATCTCTACATACAGCGGCTTACTATTGGGGACCCATTTGCAATTTTCAGATGACCACTGCTATTGCTCTTGAAGACGCAAGAAAGGAGGTGAAAATGTTGCAAGCTTTGACACGACACAACAATTTGATCCAGTTTTATGATGCTTTTGAAGACCACGACACTGTCTACATTGCGATGGAGTAAGCTTTGATTTGGCGATTTTAGTATTTGTTCTTTTTTTATCCAACCTCCCAAGTCGCTTCCTTGTACACCTGCACTTTTCGACTTAATATTGGCATCATGTTCAGTTGAGTTTTATCTCTATTATTATTTTAGAATTATCTTTTTTGAAGCATTCAATCATTCACGGATTTCATATTCAGGTTATGTGAACGTGGCGAGCTTTTGGATCGAATATTCTCGAGGTCTTGCCTTTGTATCTTCTGGGATTATGTACTTAGTTAAGAAAACATAAAAACCTGTTAACTTTTTGTTTGTTTATTATTTTTGGATTAGAAAACTCTTGGAGACTATTATTGTAGTTGATCCACACTGCAATGCGGTTGATGTTTCTGATATGTTTCTACTTCAAATAAACAAATAAATGATATTTTGCCCCATTTTTAAATTCAATTTTTAAGGAATGTGTTTGTCTGGGTTCTTTTGTTTATTACGGGTTCTGCAGCCTATCAAGTTTTTTAGCATTTAATGTGCACTCCTGTGTTTGGTTTGAATGGGTGCGAGTGCTCATTTAGAAAATAACAGTCCTTGAGTCACACAGAAAAGATACTGCAGCCATTGCGTCAGGAAAATTTAAGGGTGAGATAATACCCTGCACACATGTTGTAGCCACTCCTGTGTTTGGTTTGGTTTGCTGCAGCCATGCTGTGGATGTTTTCCGTCTGTCTATAATTTTTTAACTAGGACTTTTGATTTTAGGTTTACTAATTTTTCTAATTCAATTGTTATTTGTCTTTCAGGAAGCAAGAGCAATTGGACTTTTTGTACGAATAAGGATTGGCTGTTGTGAATCGGAGTTCCATTTTCGACGTGCTTGAATCTTTACCAAAAAAAGAACCTAATGCCACTGCATCAACGTCTTCTGCTTCTGCCAAGGTACTTACTTAATTGAAGATTGAGCATTTTTTGGATGTGTCATGTGATAGTTCTTTTGAAAGTTCAATATTTCGGTTAGAAATTTTAATGTCCTGGCGTATTTGTTCTATTGTAGCAATCGGGGGTGACAGGGGCTCTTTTTGTGAAATTGATGAGTCAATAATATTAGGGCTGGTATCGGTTCGGTTACCAAACCAATAAGACTAAACCGATACCGTACCGATTATTTCGGTAACAACAAATATGAAACCGTTATTGTACCGATAGTTATCGGTAACCGAGTTTTCGGTTACCGGAAACTCGGTTCGGTATCGGTTTTTTACCGATAAAACCAAAATTTACCAATAAATATGAAATTTGATTAAGCTCAGTTCGGTAACGGTTTTTTACCGAAAAAACCAAAATTTACCAATAATAAAGCCACTTGATTAAGTTCCAACATTCATTTACCATGTTCCAACATGATTAAGTCCAACATTCCAATAATAACAACATTCCAACATTCATCCACCAATAATACCCAACATTTATCTACCAATAATACAACTTACAAGAACAAACCTTTTTATTTGGATTTGGGCTTGGTGTAAAGAGTCCTTTCAGTTTTCAATTTTCAGTTTTCACACAAGTGAACCAGCTTCCCATTGCAAAAGTTTATCCAAACACATCTTCATGATTCATCTATTTAATAATTTCTTACTTATTAAAATGATGTTTTTTTCTTGTTAATGTGTGAGTACTTGAATTACTAATTTATTAGTACTAAGTTATTTTATTAGTATCAAGTTATTAATTATTAGTATTAAATTATTAACTACTAATATTAAGTTTTTTTTTTTAAATTACTTATCGGTTCGGTTCGGTAATACCGTACTTTTATAGTTTATGAACCGATACCGAACCTATAACATATCGGTAACCGATGATCGGTTACCGTTTTAAATGAGTCGGTATGGTTCGGTTTTTTTTCTCGTCGGTTCGGTACGGTTCGGTTCAGTTTTCGGTCAAAGAATGCCAGCCCTAAATAATATACGACGATCATAGAAAAGCACATTACATGAAGGACTTGAATAGACTTAACAAGAACAGTGAGCTAGAAGTAATACTATAACGAAAAATAAGAGTTGGGAAAACGAAGTTATGTCAAAAGGATTCATGTTTTGTTGTGAAGGTTAAATAAGAAAATACGATTCTTTATGCTTCTTGCATGTATACTTGCAAGAATTAGTGCAACAGAAAATCTTGACGAATCATTATCGTCCCAAATTTTTGGTGCCTTCTGTCCATATTACTATTAGTCACCATTAGTTTTGTGAAACGATTATTACCAATTTATCTACATGTCATGTAGATATAGAAGTCCCAGTAGCTTGCATAATCCTACTGTTTGTTCTATCTTCAACACTATGGGACCCATTTTTATAACCTGGCTTTTCTGCATAAGTACCAAAGAGTTTTGTCGTCAAAGTTTTATCCATTATCTGTATCTCTATAAAGTTTCTGGGCATTTACCATCTGAAGTTCAAATGGCTGATTTGCATTTCACAGCAGTCAGTAGTTCCACAAAGAATATTGGTATGCTTATCTTACCGCACTTGTGTTTGCACCATCTGAAGTTCAAATGGCTGATTTGCATTTTCACAGCAGTCAGTTGTCAATTGACATACATTATTCATTCTTGATCACGGTACTTCGTTGTGACTGAGAATCACTCGTTTGGTGTAAATGGCTCTTTAGATACTTATGTATGTAAAGAGAAGTAACTTTTTATTTTCTTCAATAACTAAATGCAGGCTACGATAACATCAGTTTTGCAGCTGAGAATTCAATAACTAAATGCAGGCCACAATAACAATATTGGCGACTTATACGATTTAAGGACTGCTTATAGGATTTTCTGGCAATATTGTTCCCTGAAAATCTAAGGTGCAGCTGAGAAACTTTAATCTACCGGTCTCGTCCATCAAGGAACTCCGAAAGAATTAGTCCAAGTGCTGGGCACGCTCGAAGCAACTGGCAAGATGAGCCTCCCCCACTCCCAATTGCACGAGTTTATATAAGTTTTTGGTACAAGCAGAACACATGTCGTAAGTTGCAAACATTAAATTGTTTATTTACCTCCACATCACATCAATCGCAAAAAAACTATTGACATTCAAATTCCCTTTAGTAAGAAAATGGGTTTCAGAAATTAAAGCTGACACCTATCTCATCACCAAGGGGACAAAAATATCCTTGAGGAACATATATTTTATCCTGCATTACGATGTCTATTTACCTGCTCAAAGCTTCAAATGCAAAGTATATTTCTGCTAAAATGGATTTATTTCTAATTTCCAATGAAGAAGGGTTAACAAACCTTATGCATTTTTCAATGGTGATTTGCTAAATTGAAGGGTTTTGAGATCAAGTATAGAGGTGAGGTAAAACTCATTAAAGTTTTTAAGTTTTTTGAAGTTCAATTATACAACTATTGTCAAGGGTTATTGTTCTCAACGTAATGTTTGGTCCGAGGAAAATACCATTTTTCCTTGGCAATAACTTTGTGCTCTCTTTCTGTCTTGTACTTTGAAGAATACCTGCTAGATGAATTCCAAAAATTTAATTAATTGATCATATTATTTGATTTATTGGGACATTATATTATATATATTTATTGAATATATAATTTTGTTGATATTTTTATGTATAATTTTATATGATGTGATGCCAGTGGCGAAAATCTCTTTGGTCTGGTTTACCAAAACAAACAAATAGTTATTTAGTAATCTCAAATCAATTACAAAATGGCCTAGCCGTCTCAAATTTGCAACGGCTGTAGACTTAATTGTGCTATACATCCACTCTTTCATTCGTCATGCGATTAATTTTGCCATATAATAAACAGAACTTCTATGCTGGAGATTTACACACCATCACATTTTTCATTTCATGTTCTCACTACTAAGAAAGGTGCCAAAGTATTCTTTTGGGTGCTAACAACTTAGCAGTCATGCGATTAATTTTGCCATATAATAAACAGAACTTCTATGCTGGAGATTTACACACCATCACATTTTTCATTTCATGTTCTCACTACTAAGAAAGGTGCCAAAGTATTCTTTTGGGTGCTAATAACTTAGCAGGCATAATATATGTAAAGAGTTGCACCAACAATTGAGCTGGGCCTGCAACAATTGTCCATAAAGCTGTGTAATGAGGCATTTATGGTGAAAGCTTGGAAATGAACTTGACTGATCATTACAACTAATGACAAATTTTCACTGTATTTTTTAGCTAAATTTGAGTCCGCCGTGCATGCACGGCGTTACCCAACTAGTACACACACACACACACACACACACACACACATATATATATATATATATGCTGGCAAGCTTCCATAAATTTTGTCCAGCCAGCAATTAATAAAAATAGAACTTCATCTAATAAAAAACTTTATGACCAGCATTCAAATAACAGTTACACAAATAAAACGTTATTATTATTAATTTTTTATTTGGTAACAGCTTTACAAGATTTTAAATTTTCTTAATATGCAATATTAAATTATTTTACAGATAATATTCCTATTTTTATTATAGTTATACAATATAAAAAAAACTAATTGATATGGAAGTTAAATAATTTAATATTTATATTATATATTTACATATAGTTTTTTTTTTTCTTTTTTCGAAACGATAGATACATTTACATATAGTCAAAATTTAAAAATGTAATACACACATTATCTAATTTAAAGTTTTAAATATCATATACGTACATATAATATATAAATTTTTGTTTTTCTCTGTGCATGTGCACATGATCGAATACTAGTAGTATTAATATATGTATCTTGATTATAGTTAGCTCATACGTGTTAATTTCAATTATTCGTATATATGTTTATTTGTATAATAAGAATAATATGACTTTATTTTTTTGATATGTGCGAACTATGTTATGACTAATTTTATAAAAATAAAATTCAAGCAGAGTGTCATTAATGTGACAAACTCTTTATTACGTTGAATATCAGAAATGTCTTTTTCAGAGTTTAATAAATTTTTAATTATAATATTTTTAAGAAAAACACATGGTTTTATTTTGTGAGAGACAATTATACATATTATTGTTGTTTTTATACTCATAAGTCCTTGTTGTCTAATGAACACAAATACACAATACATCTACTTCTATAATATAAACTTCTATAAAAAATTAGTATGCTTTTTATCATTTCCGCAAGTTTTTTGAATAATATTTCTTTTACTTATATTGTAATTCATCCATTTAATTTTTAACACGCGCAATGAAAATACAACACAAAAAAGTGCACCAGAAAAATAACACAATTTGTCTGAAAGCCCAGTGAGTGAGAGTGATTCAACGCAACTCTCTCTAAAACTTAAACAACCAAACCCCCTCTCCGTCAAAGTCTCAAACCACCTCTCTCTCTCTCTCTCTCTCTCTCTCGCACAATCACACATAATTACGTGTTTTCTTTTGTAATAACAAGACTAGTGGGATTCCGGTTGTGCACAGCACAACCGGCCCAATTTTTATTATAATTACTGGTGTAATTAAGAAAATAGTTAATTATAGATTATGTTAAAAACTTGTTTTCATTTGTACTTGTATACTAATACATATGTTTTGGTCAATTGTAAGTTGAACAATAGTTGACAAAAGAATTGTTAACATCCTCCCTTTTTCCTCCAGAATTATTGTTCGAAACTTTAATTAATTCATAAACCATTAAGTTAACTATTCAAAAAGCACATAAAAAAAACCTATTCAACAAACACCGTAACGCATTTAAAATAAGTTAAATACATTTGATTCCACAAAACCCAAAATATAGCAGCATAGTCTAACAATCAAAAGCAAACATGTTTTGATTCTAAGTGCGTATTTTTGTTTACTATTGTTGTAATAACAAATAAACCATGCAATTATACATTATGTTAGAAAAAAATTGTTGTTGATTTACAAAAATAGATATCGATTACTTCTAGTCGCCACTTGCGGTTTTTGTTAAATAATCTTTTCTTGTTTGCAATTCAATAACTTCTAGTCTCCACTCGTGGTATTGACTGTGTAGTCTTTTTCTTGTTTGTAGTTCAATAACTTCATGTCACCACTTTGGCTCTGGCTTAACAGCCTTTTCTCATTAGTGATTCGAATATTTGGTTCTAAGAATTTCCGTTCAATTACGAAAGTTAGCCCGAGGCTCAGTAATAACCTAAAACACACCTGTTTGAAATTAGAAATCCTTGAAAAATTTGAACCTTTTTTTTTTCTATTTATCCTTGTCCAATGCTCAATTCTTGTGGGTCGTCATTTTTATTACATGAATCCATCTTGAACTTACAAGCCGGAAACCTCAGTTGAGTTTGGCATTTCCTATGCTTGTAACCTGTCTCCATCTTTGCCATAATGTGGAGTAACAAACATTTATGTGACAATCTCCAAAAATGGTCATGATAATAAATAATGAATACTATGTACATTCATATGGAACAAAAAAACAGCAGGAAACAAAAGTAGTTTCACATTTTGCGTCATATAAACGCGTGAGAAATAGTTGAGCATTCAAATTTCCAACATATAATATAATAATTGGAACAAATGAAAATAAAAACCTATACAAAATAGAAAAAGTAATATCATATAAAATTTTCATATTTATCAAGGTTTTTTACCATGTGTATTAATTAGTTAAACCCCTACCAATGAAACAGAAATCTACTCAAAAAAAGGGAAAAGAAACTCAAAAGTATTACATGACTAAATATGAAATCTGAAGCCTAAACATGCAACAACAAAAGAACCACTCTCAATTTAAATTCCCTTGGTTTTAAACATCATCCAGATATTTAAAAGTACACCATAAGACCATAGATATGTGTCTCCCAATTTGTCGCATTGTTGCTTTTCGAGCTTCTCTTACCAACTGAAATACAAATTTTCTTATTTTCAGTTATACTGCCAACAGTTTGATTCATTCAATTTAATAAGCTGAGGATTTGTTTCAAGAAAATCACCCCAAGAACTCGAATGCGCAGCTTTAAGAGACCACGGAGTTGTTTCACGATGTCTTCATTCTCTAGACCCGATGAGGCAAAGAGGTAGCGGGAGATCATGCCTGAAGAATAATAATAACCGTTGCTAGATAAAACAATCAATCAATCGATGCAAAATGAGGAAAAAGAATGGGCAGTACAGTACGTTGTTTGTTTTCTTGACATTTGAACTGTCCTGATCAATGATTACTGTCTTAAATCTAACAAATTTTGCAACATAAATTGACCACATAATTTTAATTGTGTTTTGGAAGTTGTTTACATGTTTTAGATATTTGAAGAAAGAAACACATGCAGAACATGAGCATATGGTGCAACAGTCTTAGGGAATGAATCAAATTATATGGAATGTCACACAACTTCACCCACTTCATTTTTCATGCCTGAAACTAAAACAAAAAAAGCGAAAAAGGCTGCTTGATTAAATTATAATTTACTAATATGGTGACATTTCTCTCACAGAAATTCTCGACTCCCTTTTTCTCATATGCAGAAAAAGAACTCACCTTCAAGTGTAAAAAATGCTCTAGGCACACATGCATGTGGAAGAATAACGAAATGGCTAATCTGTAGCTATTGGGAAATAAATTCTACACTGTTTTTTAACTTGGCAAGACAAGTGAATGAAACAACAAATATGGTTAAAACCTCATGTGCTCGACCCATAAATTATAGACTAATTGAACAAATAAAACTGTAACTCAGCAACTGTAGATAAAATATGTGGGTGACCTGGTCTTGATGTAGTATTTTGTATTCAATTATTGTTGCTTCATAATTTAAAGGCCAAGCATAACCTCAGTAGCCTCTTCCAATGTCTTCCTCGCTTCACTTCCAGAATCAAAAAGCTCAGTAAAGTCTTTACAAATAGCATCTGAGCCAATGTTCAGATACATTTTTTCTTTCGTTTGTAGTAAAACTGGAGGGAAATTCCAAACATACGCTTACCTTTCTATAAATTTTGTTTTGGTTGGACAAGCCCCACAAAGAAGCAACAATCTTATGGCCTCGGTATATAATCCTCCAACAGCATGGTGAAGAGGCTAAAAACATAAAAGCGAAAAGGTTAAGAATCTCTAATTATATAATAAAACTAAACCTTCTTTAACAAAAATTTCTACACGTGCACAAAATTTGCATAAAAAATAGAACAATCCAAATTAACAAATTAATACCTAGACTCGTCGTGTCCCTTTCCAAATCAACAGTTTTGTGCATTCTCCTCATGTTGTATGACATTGGTGGAGTTTATGCCACAATTAGCTGGAAACAGAAAACAATTGATACAGTGGATAATTACAAAAACCACATTTAGGATATTTACGTAAAAATAAAAAGATTTAATGGTTTCTTTGTACCTTTTAAACACCCTATACTCTGTTTACTTCTTGTGCTTACTCTAAACATGAAGTATTGTTTACAAAGTTATTTATATTGTGTTGAGTATGGTTCTCAGAAGTATCCATAATATAAAACTGACAAGTATGTAGCCAATTAGTAACCTCATTCTATGCCAATTGATACAGATATATACACAAAAACAGGCAAAATTTCAAAATTGGTCCTATAACTTGGCCACTGTCCAAAAAACCACCCCGATATTGACCACTTTCAATTTAGGTCCTATAATTTGTTGATTTCATCAATTTTGGTCCTTTTTATCCGCACCCTGGATTAAAAAGTGACGTGGCATGATGTGTCAGTTTTTTAATGTTACATGGCGTGATTATGATCTACGTGGCACGTCAATTTTGGTCCTATAATTTGTCGATTTCATCATTTTTAGTCCTTTTTTCATGCCACGTCACTTTTTAATCCAGGGTGCGGATAAAAAAGGACCAAAATTGATGAAACCGACAAATTATAGGACCTAAATTGAAAGTGGTCAATATCGGGGTGGTTTTTGGACAGTGGCCAAATTATAGGACCAATTTTGAATTTTTGCCCAAAAACAAGTGCACCATCACATTTTTGTATCTTGCAAAGTTTTTCAGATTTTGAATTCATATAAAAAAACTTGGCAGTTTATGATGCATGTACCCATGCACAAAAATGCATATAAGCACATCAACTGCGCGAACAGAGAGAGAGAGAGAGAGAGAGAGAGAGAGAGAGTACAACCACAACAACTACGTGACAAAATATAAGGCTACGTGAAGTGGGTATTGAAAACTCGTAAAAAGTTGGATCCACAAAATTCTTATCTATAGATACCATTCGTGTTATTCAAGAATTCAATTCACTTTGCGAAATATTTTCACTTTGTGAAATATGTAACCCAGTTTCCGCCAAGACATCACATAGTATTTAGTAATTTGTTAAACATAGTAAGATAAAAACATGAATAGATGAAGATAATAATCAGTTACAGCTGCCATGGAGCACCTCCTGCTCATGGGTCTCCTTTACTAATTTATGTACTTTAATAAGCTGAAAAGGAATTAGTAAATAATTGTGAGACGTAACAAAAAGATTTCAAGTTAATACCTGATCGAAGTATTCATCAGCTATATTCATGTCCTTGTTGTGGGCATATTATAATTGGCTGCAAAAAAAAAAAGAAAAAAATAGTACGAAACATCAAATCACGAAAAGCAATGTTATTGTCACCGAACAAAACCAAGAATTTCTTATCCTTTATGAGAATACCTGACATCTCATTACCTTCTTAATCAGTTGCCTTTCCCATCTCTTGAAATCTCTTATCACCATGGAATTTGATTTTTTCTACTCTTGGAAAGACCACAGCAGCAAGCTGATGCAATGGAAAACCATTTTTCTCACATTAGAATCCAAGAACCAGACAACGGGAGATCATAGCATTTTAATTACCGTTACAAAATCTGCAAATAGTTTTAGTTTGCGTCTGCGAGCATTCTTGTACAGATTAGTTTGATCAATAATGAAATTATGAGGTATTTTGAAAGCACTGGAAAGAAGGATATTGAAAATTTTGGTTGCACAATTCATCAAGAGCTAAAATGAGCTAACCATATTGCATGAGCCAGCATGTCCAACTTGACATTTTCAAGGTTCATTTCAACCTCCTCAATAATAACCTATTAAAATGATAGACAAAGTATAAAGAAATATTCATGTCTTTTTATGGGAGAAAAGGTTGACATGCTTGTACATGTACTTGCATGGCCTCCAATTAAGGCAGCACGATCTTGCAAAAGACTTTCTGTTTTCACCATATCCACCATATCCAGGTGCTTTCACAACACAAACCTGGAACATAAAATTTAAATATTAATGGCAAAAGTCAAGCAACAGGTAGAGAAATAGTATCACCCAACGAAAAGAAAATACCCCAAATTTAGGATAAAGGAGCCTAATACCTTAATTCCAGCTCTAAGTTTGTTAACAATAAGACTTGCAAGAGTTTCAGTAAATTTTTGCCTAACAAACACTAAAGCATTAACCTCCACCTGCCAAGGCAACAACACTTCCATTCAAATTTGCAAAAATGTATCCAAACATGAGAAATATTATAGACGGAACAAAAAAGACCCACACAAAAAATATTGATGTTGAAATGAAACAAAATTGTAGAATATTTTAGTGTGAATAAGAATAAGATAAAAGGAATTTTAGGGATGTAAAATATAAGAGTTATACATTTAAGCTAAAGTCATAAATCAAGTAGCCAACGCAACCACATATATCAATTATGTTGGTAACAAATATCAAGGCTACATACTTGATTAAATCGGACAATTGCTACTTCATCCCGTATCAAGTAGTACAACAAAATAAACATTTATCTTCTTCTCTTTGCTCACAACTTCCCAGCTGCAAAAATACAACCAAAAGAAGAAAAGACAAATTTCAGTTGCAGTTCAAAAAATCACACAATACTTGTGCTACATGAGATGCTTAACTAAATACCACAAGCATAAGGTTAGCTTAAGTATTTAAGTTATGAGTAGAAGATACCAATTTCTATATGCTCTTAGTACTTGGGGACGCACTTTCACAGTCAATAAGAAAACCAACAGTGCTCGTTCCATGGACCAGTTAAATAGAACAACATATCATTTCAATTGCAAGTAAAACTTACATAAAACAACAGGGAATAGCTCAAAATATTTATACTAACTGCAGCACATCCAAAGTCCACTGGTAGTGAGTTCCATCTAACACAGGCTCACAGTTCATTTACCGAAGTTAAATAGATGTCAATCATAGTTACATATGCGCCGAGATACATTATAGTAGAAGGAAAAATGTATTTTAATGAGAGTATTTTCTCTATTGAGATGTGGGCTTGATTTTGCAAATTAAGCTGCAGACAGAAAATCAATGATAATATTTAGCTATAATTTATTACAAAACGGTGTTGTTTCATTTTTATATAGCTCGCCACTCGAATTCTTTTCGCCCAACCAATACTCAGTACCTGAGATTAGAGAATCTTCTCCCGTCCGCTCGCTACCTTCTGCATAAAGATTAAGCCTTCAGTGTATGCGCTCAGGGAATCTGGATGTCTGTGTTTGATCGCTTCCATGGAATTTTGTTGGGCCAAACAGAGCGACCAACAATGAGAGGCGAACAAATCAGCAAACCAATAGGGGATAGTCATCTAAGCCCTCCAGAGGAGGACGCGTCTTGACCACGCCATACTCGGGCTTCGAATCGGGGAACTGCGTTTGCATCACCGTGGCGGCGGGCAGCGGCCCGTCGCTGGATCTCGCCAATTCGGCCCGGGGTTCTACGAAGGCGGGCTGTTTCTCGCGAAAGAGAAAATTCCCATTAAAGCCGCTGTTGATGCCGAGATTCGCCAGCGAGGGATTGGTAGGGAAAGGTGCGACACTTTTACAGCGTCTCCATGGCTAGGGTTTTGAAGAGATGAGAGATTTTTTTTCTGATCATCTAAGTTCTCTCACTGTTGCAAAGTCTCGCTTAAGAACTAAGCAAAGACAAATCGATTTGCCAGAAAGAATATGTCCAATCGCACGTACATTCTGTAGAAACTTTGGGGATTCAATTTACCCTAATAACCCCCAAAAACCGATTAAAGCAGGGTTATTTATGTAATTGTAAAACCAACTTGTGTAGTACGGCGTCGTTTTGCTAGGCAGAATTGAAAAAAAAAATATAAATGCAAGTTATCGTGAAAATGAGGAAGCAAGGGGCACGTGGAGGCCATATAGTTCAACTTTACTCCACAAAATTGTGCCACGTGCCAAGCCATCAATTGCCTAACATTTTCCCTTATAAGAATAAGAGAGATATTTACATTTTGGTAAAAGTCTTGTACTGTATATTTTTACTCTGTATAGAGATTGAGTGTGAGTGCGTGTGTAATATATGGACAGCTACAGTGGGACCCACGCAATGGAGGCGGTGCCTGCTGGAGAAACTGGGCTTGAAGGCGAGTTGCATTTGAATTTCACACGAATTTCTCAGGAGCATTTGTAATGTTGATTCATTTGAGGTTTGATTTATGCGTGTGCAGAGCGTATGTGGCAATTGGGCCTAGGAGGTGGGCCTGAATCGTACCCGGAGAGGCCCGGTGAGCCCGATTGTATGTATTACCTGAGGACGGGATTCTGTGGATACAGGAATCGATGCCGGTTCAATCATCCACGAGACCGTAGTCTGGTAACTTTCGAGCTATTCAGTAGAATACAGACCTATTATCGATGATGTGATCATGGGTGAATTGTAGTCCGGAGAGCGGTTTTTGTGTAGATTTTGATGCTAATCTAGGCAAAATTGGAAATTTCTTGTACAGGAGGGGTATTTTTTTCTTGTATTCTTTTCCCTGGGTATTAGGAGTGAGATAGATATGGGGGTCAAGCATGCATTGAGTGCTGAGTTAGTGGTATTCGTATGGATTTGGTAGTAATTTGGTGAAAACAGTCCATTTTCGTGGTTTTGGTGTAAGAAATGTGGGCAAATTAGCGGAAGCATTTACATTTTGGATGGTCACATCTGTCTGGTACACATGCATTGAGTTGAAATAGTAGATTTGTGTAATGTATGATGGCAATTCTAGTAGCAACGGTTTCTTTGTGATTCTGGTGAGGCTTGTATCTGTCTTTTTTGGAAATGGAAGTTCTATAAATCTGAAAACAGTTGTGTTTATTACATTTTGGTTAATTAACACAATTCAACAATGTGTGTGTGATTTAAGACAATTGGAGCATTTCGAGCTGGTGGGGGCGAGTATCCAGAACGTGTAGGCCAACCTGTCTGTCAGGTATCCAATTGCTCGTAATTTTTTTTTTTTTTACATCAAAATTTGTGCATGTATATGCAAGTAGATGAAGTTTTATTACACCTCACCACAAATAACTTTAATGCTTAAATTTATGATTCCGATGTGGTTATGTGTGAAATAACTGAACTATATTACTCATTTTCACTTGAATTTGTTCATTCGTTGCTTGATGGTGCAGAAGGCCTCTGCTCCATATGATAATCTCATCCTCTTGTTGGATGTAGAAGGGTGGAGCTTTTTAGTCAGTTGCTTTTTATATATTTAGCTTGAATGGCTTGCTTACACAACTTGGTACTGGATGGTTCTTTCCATTATGTCAAGTTGTGTGTGACACTTATTATTCTTAATCTACAGAATCTGTGTTGCTCTTAATCATTGGTTTTGAAAGTTTTTGATTGTTATGCTCATAGCCATGCTCAAGTTATAAATCTTACCTTTCATCTGCTCTCTGTCTAGTCTCGAATTTTCAGTACAATCACAAGTTTAAAATTTTGATATTGGCTAAAGTTGATTTACTAGGTCATACTCTTTAAGCAATCCACCTGCTTCTTGTTATTTATTTTAAGGATGCCGAGGTTTAATCTATATTTCCGTAGATCCTTTATTTGGCAGTCATTTGCTGGATCATGCTCCTTAAGTAGTTTATCTGTCTTCAATCTTTTTCAAATATTTTTCCTTGGACTTTCAGCACTACATGCGGACAGGAACGTGCAAATTTGGTGTTTCCTGCAAGTACAAGCATCCAAAGCTTGGAATTTGGTCTTCAGGCCCAATAACACTGAACATTTATGGATATCCTTTGCGGCCGGTCTGCACCTTTTGATTTTTTTTTTTTTCATTTTCTTCAGAATCATTCCTTTTTCTGTTTCAGACACTATATCTTCCGCCTCATGGTCACTTTTTGCAGGGAGAAAAAGAATGTTCATATTATGGAAAGACAGGGCACTGCAAGTTTGGTCTCACCTGTAAATTTCATCACCCACAGCCAGCTGGCGTATCAGTGCCTACACTGGGAAACTATTTGAGTGGGCCCTCTCCTTCTGTTCAATATTCACAACAATATGGGGTTATTCAAGGCAATTGGCCAGTTGTGAGTCCTGCAATTCTTCCTGGTTCATATGTTCCTGGAAGTTATAGTCCAGTGCTCTTCCCCCCAAGTTTTCTTCCAGTTTCGGGTTTAACTCCCTATCCAGTAAGTGTAGTTCAAACTGTCGTTGAGAAAATTGCAAGACTGTTTCATAAAAATGCAACTCAGTCAATCCTGTGGGATCAATTTTCTGATTTTCTTTTATTTATTTAATTCTTGTTTTCCTTTTTTTTTTTAATTTCTGGGACATATGGAGAGTGTTTGATGGGAAGTTTCTTTGAGATGTAATTTATTTTGTGCTGAATTTGGAAGTACTACATGCACAGCTGTCTCCTTCAGCGGCTGCATATTCGGGACAATATATTTCAGCTGGTAAACCAGAATGTCAGCATTTTTTAAGGACTGGAGAGTGTAAATTTGGGGCTACTTGTAAGTATCATCATCCACCAGAGTGGAGTGAGCAAAAGACTACTTTTGTGCTTAGTCCAATGGGTCTTCCTTTACGCCCAGTGAGCATTCAATTCCCTTTTTTCCACTTGTTTAAGCATTTTAAACTTGCCGTGAATTGTGGACGGACACAATAGGTTAATTGAGCAGCAAAGTGCGTATTGTTATTTATTAAATTTTGGTGCAGTTTGGCAATTAAATGAATCATTGCCTGCCATGAGCCTACATTTGCTGTCTATATTTTCTTTCCTGTTCAAGTAGCAGATATAGAAATGCATAGCCATGTGAAATTCCATTGAATGTAACTCCAATGAAGATTTATGCGAGAATTAATGATCAGTAGTTACATTCTAATCTGTTTCTTCATTTGTGCTTATGTTACTGTTATCCTATGACATTTTTCCTTTCCATTTTTAATGTCCTCTCAGCTCTGACTAGTGTAACAATTATTGCCTGAATCAGCTCCCACTTTTTTTCCCCCCCTTCTAAAACTCTCTTTTCTAGTTTTGGGTTTCCTTTCTTTCCTTTCTTTTTCTTCTTTCTTCTTTTACTTCCAGTACATTTTATCTCTGACCTCAAATATGTTGAAGCTCTTCAGTACATAAAAAGACTTGGTTAGGATTCAAGATTTATGTGATGTAAGCCTGCATCCCTCTGGTCTAGAAAATAAATCCTAGTCACCTTGAAGTGGTATTTACGACTTATTGTGTTCCATGGAGGCTTGCAAATTCTGATTCACTCATTCTTATCCCCAGAAAAAAATAAAAAAAATGTTAAACTGTATTTAATATAATGATGTTGCGCCCTGTTTGCTGGAATGATGATCCTTGAAATCAGACTGGTCTCTGTTTATATACTATCAATACTACTTTTTGTCGACAGTGTTTCTTTATTCTTATGCTTAACTGGACATCTGCCTGTGTTCTTCTGTTTTTCTGTCTTCCTGTAGTATATTTCCATTACTTTCCTTCATTTTAGGGTGCACCACTTTGCTCTCACTATGCAAAGAACGGAGTTTGCAAATTCGGGCCCACTTGCAGATTTGACCACCCAATGAGGACTCTGAGTTACAGCCCATCTGCATCCTCTCTGACCGATATGCCGATTGCCCCTTACCCGGCAATCTGAAAATTCGAATTCCGTATTATAATCACACCCTAAGAGACGTATATACCCCTCTAAAAATCTAGCAAAAAACTCTTTTGGCCTTTTCACCTTCTCCTTTTGAAAACTCTCATGGAAACCAGAGACTGATGTCCTGTTAGGTCAAAATTAATTTGCATAGCTGCTCTAAATTTTGGAAGCTTCTCGTTTCTTATTTTTGTGTATGTGTTGTCTTTTCCGGAACGGCAAAGATGCGTCCCAGCATTCTCAATCTGGAGTTTTAACGTCCTTTATTGGTGGAATGAAATTGGTGGAGTTCTCTCTCTCTCTTTTTGTTTTGTTTTGCTTTTTATTTTTGGTTGGTTTTTTGAGGCATTGTTGTGGAGGCAATGACGAAAAGAAAAGGCACGCTATTAGAGCTGCAAAGACAATTTAATGCCACCTCTGTATGTAAGATGTGTAATTATGTGGTGAAATGTGAATTTGGTAAAATGTTCTATTCACATAATTTATTCCGAAATACATAACGAGATGAAGAGAATGTTGAATTCGCTGTACTGTGAAATTTGCGCGGATTAGAGGTTTAGTTATGAAGTTGTGATGTTTATGCACATGAGAGCGTTGTAAGAAGCATATCATCCCTCTTTATATATTATTAATTCAAAACATGTTGGGGCTTAAGTTGCATATTCTTACGCTTCGGATGCTGAAATGGTGAAAATCTATGTTTTGTAATATTGTTTATGTATTCATTTTTGCTTTGGAGTTAGGCTTGGTATTAGACATAAATATTTATTTTTTTTCAAACTTGGTAAGTGTATTTTAATTTTGTTACTTTTTTCCTTTTAGTACTCATTTTCTTCTTAGTTTGGACAAGTGCAATCTTACCATATTATAATTTTCTCTCATATTTATCTCATAAATTATGATTTACAAATCACTTTCTGTACTGTTTATTCTCAAAATTTTTAAATAAAAAAATTATTTTAGCAATAACTTTTAATCTTTTATCATATATTTCTTAACTCAACACCCGTGTAATACACGGGTATTATACTATGTTTTATTTTAACTAATAAAAGCTGCATGGTGACTTCTCTTTGTATTTGAAGCCCGTGAAGAATTAATTAATTAGTTGTAGATTTAGTAGATTGTGGGGTAGATGGATCAAGTCATATGACACGATTCACAAACTTTAACATAAGGCAGGAATTCCTGAAACATCCATGCATGTATAATAATAATAATAATAATAATAATAATAATAATAATAATAATAATAATAAATTGCAGGCAGGAATCCTTGAACAAAGATGTTGACGTGACATTGACCCTCTACGTATGTATATGTACGTAGTGTAATGGATGATTATATTAGATATTCCTGTCTAAAGTGAAATCCTAGGATCAGGTCATGATAAGTAGTAGTTTCACATGTACTTTGTTCAACTCAACCAACCACTACAACTACACTCTCTCTACTACAAAGTAGAAAGAAATCAAATGTTGATGATACATAAATGCATCTTTGATTGATTGATAAGAGTTGCTGCCAAAAAGCCTATAATCCCTCTTAAAGTTGAGCTACAGTTGCACAAATAAATAAGGAAAAAGGAAAACATATCTCTTTTATAATTATATAATAATAGAGAGAAAGAGAGATAGAGAGAGTTCTGCATGCATGCAGAGGTACACAGTACTTATATATATATAAAACAATAATTAAGGTGGCAAAANTCAAAATAGCGAATATTGGGCTGCCAAATCAAGTGGATCCCCGAAAGAAGGGAAAAAAGATGAGGCCGCCGTCATTTGAAAATCTGGACTACTGTTTGTTGTTGTGATGTGAGGCGTCATTGATATTGATGATGATGAAGGGCTGTTGTTGTTTATCACTGCAGAAAGCTCGCAGCAACTCGAATCCCACGACCCATAGCATCCAACTTCATCCCTAATTTCATTTTTATAATTATTATTAATGTTCTCCACAAAATTATTATTATTATTATCATCCCATGGCGCAAGACCCATATCCATGTGATTATATGTGGAAGAAAAATCCAAGATTTCTCCGCCCGAATTCTTGGACGGGTTGAGATACTCATTTGGAACAACACAGTCCAAATAGCCAGAGTTGACGAGAGGAGGAGAAGGAAGAGAAGGAGGAGGAGGAAGGGTATTTTCGTAATTATGAAGTTGGAAGGAGTTGGCGGGAAGGGCGGGGTTCGTGTGTATGTCGGCGTAGATGAAGTTTGTGCGGGCGTTGGCTCCCTTTATGGAGAGGGCGGCTCGGTCGTACGCGAGGGCGGCTTCCTGCGCGGTGTCGAAGGTGCCCAGCCAGTGGCGCTCCTTGGTGGTCGGGTCGCGGATCTCGGCGGCGTAGCGGCCCCAGGGGCGGCGGCGGACGCCCAGGAAGCGGCCGGGGTCGGCGGCGGCGGCCTGCTTCTTGCGGCCGCGGCGGTCGGAGGAAGGGAGGTGGGCGGCGGTGTTGCGCTGGAGGAGGGCGAAGCCGGTGTCGGTGAGGATGGGCTCGAAGAGGGCCATGTTGGTGTTGGTGTTGTTGGGCGGTGGTGTTGGATTTGATGAGGACGACATAATTAATTGATTGTTTTTTTTGGGTTTTGGTGGAGTGGAGGGAATGTTTTCGAGGGATATGTATTGAGATGAGATGTTATGTGAGTGATATACGTGGGAGTTGGGGAGACCCCGGCCCCCTTTTTATAGGAGGAAGTAGAGAATTAATTTATTTTATGAGGAAATTAATGGAGGAGGCCAAATATTGTTATAATGGTTTGTGTGCAAAAATAGTTGCTAGAACTTTCAAAGTGGGTCGAGTGCTATTTTTTGGTGAAATTTGTCGCTATATGTTAGTGACGAAGACTTGAATTCGTCATATAAATATATATCTTTTGTGACAATTTGAATATTCAAGTGACGAAAATTCGATTGTAAGAGTGACGAGTTTGTGAATGTAGAAATATTTAGATGATAAAATATCAATTCGTCATTCAAATATTAACTTTTAGTGACAATCTAAGAATTTCAATGACGAGAATCTAATTATAAAGGCGACGAGATCGACGTCACTGAAAATAATTTTTCAATGAGAAATCAGGATAATGACCCATACATTTTGTGACGCGGTTACGGTGGCGAAAGATGTGACGGTGATGAAATTTCGTCACTATGTACTTTAGTGACGGCTACGATGACTTTAGTGACGGCTACGATGACGAACGCTGGGATGATAAAATATCGGGTAAATTGTTGAACCGAATAAGTAATTTTATAAAATTTAAAATTGCATTTATACTATTTTATCCTATAAATAAAAATAAATTATTTATGTGCAAAATTTATATACCACTAACTCTTAACAATATTGTATTTGGTGACAAATATTTACTGCATATATATATATATATATATTATTTTATTTAAAAAAAAGTTAAATATAAAAAATAAAAAATATTTAATGGCCGGTCAAATCGAGTTGACCACACCGAGTCAAGGCCTGGTTGACTGGGTCATGATCGGGTTCAATTGGGTCCATTGGTACCCTCTACGAACAACAAACTCGAACCTGTCTCGGTCCCGGGTCACCCGGGTACCAAGCCAACCAGCCGGGCCAGAATGGGTTTTAAAACACTGTATTTAAGGATGTTTTAGAAATACTAGAAAACTTGCTATTGTATAATAGAATAGTAAAAAAAAAAAAATATGATTACACTTAAATTGATTTAGTTAATTGAAAATTGATTTTTGATTGTGGTTTAACATTACATTTCAGGAGTGNAAAACAAACTTTAACTCACTTTGTATTAAATAAAAGATTGCACAAAGTGAATAGCATGACCGAAATTGTTGTTTAGGAGACTAGTTTGTCATTCAACTCCTTGTCTCTTGGTTCCCTCTAAAGTTAAGTTTGATGAGAAAAATATATTAAGGAAATATAAAAAGGGTGTCCCCATTTCCGGAGTATGAGATTTGTGATATTGACTCGGATATTTCAAGATTCCACCACTTTGAAAATGAGTTGTCCACAAAAACCCACCCTTACCGTAACAAAAATCTCGATACATATAACACATAGATAAGATTGATTATTCACATAAAGACACACACGTGATGCTCAAAATCCCAAAGCCACTCAGTCAGGATACGGATTAACATTTATGATTATATATTTACAAATTTTACTTGACAGTGATATTAGAAGTTCCGATACTAGTTTAAAAGAGCAATGGAAGAATTTACTATTTGGTGAAACAAATAATGCAAATTAATTTAGAATACCGGAGTAACAATGCTATTTGGCAAAAGGCAAAAGATAATAATATTAATTAATGATCACGAAACAATCATCACAAACACAATTTGGCTGTATATTTCTTGAGAGTCTCAAGCTTTTGAAATTTAAGCACAATTCTTGTGTACTTTTGTTGAATAATGTCTTAGATGTCACATGTTCATTCCGCGTTCGATGCATAAAATAATGAGCCAAAATTTCTGTCCTTTTTTATGATTTCAATGGGAGCAGTTACGGATCTTAATCCCAAAATGTTAGTGGATATACATGTACCTGGCTTTCTAGAAAATGGCAATGAACGATACGAACGGACCGGAATAAGTTCTGAAGTCGACGTAATTGAATTGTAATGAACTTAAACTCATAAATTCTAACAAAATAATTCGATCGACAAATTCGATGCATTTGAAATATGTAAAACCCTAAGATGGAATCACCCCAGATTTATGCCCACAATGATTGACAAACGTTTGCAAGATAAAAAATGGCTTTTATTCTTGGTTTTGAAAACCGGACTGGACCGACCGGTTCAACCGGGAACCGGCCTTCATTCCGAACTAGTTTGAAGCATAAACCTAGCAGGGATTTGAACCGCTCAAGAACCATTCGAACTGGTCCAAAACCGGTCAGACCGATGAACCGGGACCAGTTTGAACGGTTCAACGATTATAACTTTTCAACTTGTGTAGAGTTGATTTGGAAGTCAGTTAAATATCACACTTTTTTTTATTTGTGTTTCCAATGTGGGAATGTTCCTAAATGAAGACTGTTGTTGGTTTATTAGGCCAATATTGGGCTTACAAGCAAAATTGTACCCATTAAAAGAAAATGTACTATTTTTTTTTTGTATTGAACTATTTATTAGGTTATATGTATTCCCAATTTATTAAAGAAGAAAAAAAATAATTTATTGTTATTGTTATGCACATAATTTTTATTTTTATTTTGTCAATCAATAATAAAAAACTTAAAATAAAATTTAAATATTAAAATAGAGTTGTTTCTATTCTCTCTATTTTGTAACTTAAATATAGATTAAAATTTTAAATATAAAAAATAAAATTAAAATAATATTATCAACATTCATTAACAATGTGATTGTATCTATTATTTAACTCTTATTTAGTGAAATGTCATACACTATAAAATTAATGAAAAAAATATATAATTATATATTATACATATAAAATAAATTAAAAAATATATATTTATTAAACCGGTTCGACCGGTCCTGCCACTGGTCCTACCAGTGAACCATTGAACCGGTAGCTTCACCGGTTTGATGACTCATTCGGTTTTCAGAACCATGCTTTTATTTACTGTATAGTGGTCCTGGACGTCACTGGGTGTCCCTTGAGCTATTTGTCATTACCCTGTTTGGGTGTAACTATTCGGGATTAGCACCTATGATGCACGGGAGCACATGCTTTGCGCGCAGTGCGAGCAACGACTAATTGTACTATGCTATAGTAGTGCGCGGTCGAAACGATGCACGAGTTAACAATTTTAAGGTGGGTTTTTATAAATTGAAAGTTCTTTGACATTAAAAGATTTATCATACATAGGTTCGTTGTCCAATTATTAACTGGTCAACATGCAAAAATCATATATTATTGAAAACTTTCTAATACGTAATATTTTCTGTTTGATTTTTTGATAAGCCATCGTCCCAACAATATAATATTTCTAATTCTTTCGGATGATGCCACATGAATCAACAACATATAATTTGTCTTGACTAAGCATCAATTTCTTCAAGAAAAGGCTAATATAAGACAAAGACTAAAGTTGAATCTTGTTTATGGTTAGGACAAAAGAAATCATAACGGGACATGCCTCTGTTGAATCCTGAAATGAATTTTAACAGTTGGTGTTATATACTGAAAGCTTGACTTGAGATGATATTACACTTTTACCTTTTATGAATGAGAATCATGTTAGATTAAACAAGTTTTATGTTCTGTTGTTTTGCACTTAGATAGAATGGGTCGTCATCGGGCGAACAGAAGATCATTCTATCAGTTGCTTGCGAAACAAGAATTGTGGTTCATAACCTAGATGGTAATGAACACCCCATCCGAACGGTTGTAGTGTCAAAGGTACAGTTGGTCTTGACTGATTAGTTGCACTAGTACATTTATGTATTGAATAGGATCCCAGAGAGGAGAAGCATAGAACGCCGCGTACTTGAAAACAACTCTCACACCGATGGGGTTTTTCGGTGAAGAGCTTCCGATGCTTAAGTCAGTGTTTGTTCTACTCAATTCTCAAGAGTAAAAATGGATAAATCGTGCCCAATAAGAAAAGCTCACCTCTATATATATAGAAGTGGGATACCTGACCTGGGAGCTGCCCAGATTTGATGAGTTGTCTGCCCAAAACCTGCCTAGGCCTGCCCGTCCGTACACACAGTGTGCGTCTCAGAAGCGATTATCGCCATATGCCAATATATTTGTGCCACGTGTCCTCTGCACATGGGTAAATATTCCCTTGAATATTCCTTTGAAATTCCCTTAAAGGCTCACGCGCTCTCTCATGTTTAAGTCAATCCTCAGATTGCTCTCCACCTAGGGAGTGGCCGATCAGCTGACCCCTTGCTCGATAAGTCGATCTTCGACCAGATCTCTCATGTACTCGAGACCAACGTATATCCCATTCCGAGATTCTTCTCATCCCACTCCGGAAGTGTTCGACCACTGCCGTTCACCTCGATATTGTTTGACCAGCGTGGTTTTCCTGGTGTTAGATTCGTGTGACCGATTTAGTGGACCGGTTTACTCCTTTAGGTATATAATATCTCATCTGTGTTCGCCCTTCCCGTTTCTCTGTTTGTCGACCATCTGGTGCTTTTCTTCTATTCTTCGACTACTTAGTGAGTTTTCTCTTGATCTTCAATCGCCCTTCTTTTCCATCATCATAATGCAGTCTCATTCTGCCATCTGTCCTGCTGTCAGATACATCCATCATCACGTCTCCTCGTGATTTACCGTTTCGTTATCTGCGCCCCTTAGATACTCCCAACCGTTAGATTTCACTTTAATCCAACGGCTACTTTCATTAACTCCTTCACCTTGCTTTCCTTATCCACACATAAATATCCGTTCTTAGGATTTTTCGGCTTTTTCCATCTTCTCAAATTTAGAATTTATTTGTGCCCTAACCCTCTCTGCAATTTTAGCTTCCTACTCTCGGCGATCCGTCTTCCATCAGCTTCAGGCTTATCGGTGACTCTTCTCCATCACAACTATGAGTAAGTCCTCTGTGCTCTGAATTTATGTGTTTTCCTTTTGTCAATTTTTTATTTTCCCCATTGTCCGTTTTCCTTTTCGAAATCTCGTTCGTGCCTTGGCCGTAAAATCTCCCCTCATTTTCTTCTTCTTTTTTTCTCAAAAACCCTAAAATTTTTCCATTTTGATTTATTTCTCCCTTACTTTTCAGATTCTGCTACCTCCAGTGAGAACAACCGCCAGTCCGGCAGGGACATGTCACCTCCTTCTTCATCCCCGACTCCTCGACCGATACCACACTCCCCTTCTAATTCCGTTAAAGAGGTTTACGAGTTGTTCCTCTTAACGTGCTCCGTCCTGATGACTATTCCGCACCTGCTCCTCCGCGTCAACCTGATCGTCTGATTGATGAATCAGACGAGGATGTTCTCGACCAAGTTTCTCTCAAGTGTCAATCTCGACCGACTTTTGGCGCTTTTGATGCCGCCGAAGCAACTCTAGATGCCGCCGAAGTAGCTCGCGAGAAAGATGAGGACCACATTCCCCTTTCTCAACGCGCTATTCCCTCCAAACTCCCTACCTCGAGAAAAACCCAGATAGCCACGGTTTCTACGGCCAAATCCAAATCCTCGAATGTCCCTGATTCTTCTAAGACCCCCTAGAAGAAAACATCGACCAAGGCCACTTCTTCTAGGCAGGCCCCATCATCTCCTCGTATGGCTGGGTGGTTAGAGGTCGACAAAGTCGGCCACCCCCGATACTGGGCCTTCACATGTCCCGGTCCCAAGGACACTTACGACAATCCGTCTGAAAACTACTACACCTTCTTCGAGGCTCAATTCAACCTTAGAATCCGTTTTTCTTTAAGCCAAGATCTGGTCGACATATGCGATTGGTTCGGCCTTCCTTTGAACCAAATCCCCCCAAACGCCATTGCTTCATTTCTACCGTCATCATTCTCTGTCATGTTCGTCTAGGTCGATTCGACCTGGGCTTTTTCACTACTGCTACATGCAATCCAAACAAGTCAACGGGCTTTATGTGAAAACTCGTAATGGGACTCATTTCATCTCCGACGTTCATTCCAACTGCCCTAAGTGGAAGCGTAAATTTGTCTATGTCGAACCTGACACCACTTTCCACTGGGAGTCTACTCCTTGGTTCAAGGAACTTCCCTTCGAGCTTGAGAATCCTCCTTAAGATTTTCTTTTCGAGCAGCGCATTGCTGTTTGGAATTCTAAACCAATCACCTCGAAAAACCCTCCTCGAAAATGATAACCTCCTGGATTTCTGTGGTCTCCTTAGCCATAAACCTTTATCTCCCCCACCCAAGAAGTCCTCGACTCCATTCGAGTAGAGGGCGATCCAGGTAGTTCTTGATTAATGTGCTCGAGTATCGTCGTGCTCGTACCTTCGTATAAACTGTTTATTACAATGGTAACTGATTTTTGTGACTTCCTTGCAGAGATGCCTGCTGTCCCAGTTTTCTAGAGGAAAGTTCCTCTGAAGAAGAAGCCTACCCATGACTCGGGCTCTAAGCCATCCGACTCTTCCACGCTATAACCCGATCATTCGGCCTCCTCCATGGAGGTTGAAACTTGTGCTGAGCCCATCCAGGAGCCAATTATCGAGGAACAACCTCTACCCTCCTCGATCGACCACCCGATCGAGGGGCAGTCAGGGCCACTCCCGTCAGAACATCCTCCATCGACCTCTCCTCCCGCTAATTCAGCTATGCCCGTGGTCGAGCCCCCTAACTCCCCGAACCCATAACTGGTCGAGGAGGCTCGACCGAAGCGTCCCTTAGCTGAAGGGAGTGAAGGGAACAACATGAGTCTCCGCTCCAAGGAGATTGTCGCTATCCCCACTCCGTCTCTCTCCTCGTAGGTTAAGACTAGCCAAGAGGAGATACTGGCGTACTTTCAGGACATGGTTCCTGCTGCCGATCTCCAAGACGACGGCTCAGACATGAAGGCTCGCAGGTATCGTCTTGCCCAATGGTTGGCTCAGGTAATTTCCAAATTTTGTCTTGTATTTATTTCATCTTTTTTTTTTTTTTTTCTTCCTGTGTATAAACTCTCTTTCCTATGGTCGAGCAAAAGGGGATGGGGGTGGGGGGAAAGCATCCTTCAGGAGAAGGTCAACCAACTCACACTTTGGCGCCACGAGCTGCGTGAGATGGTGACGAAAAATTGAAGGTGAAGACCCTCGAGGCAGAGAAGAAGACCCTCTCGAGGAGGAGAATAAGGCTCTAGAGGATGCGCTCGAGGCGGAGAAAGCTGCTCGAGCGCAAGAGAAGGCTGCTCTCGAGCAGGAAAAGAAGCGCCTGACCGATCTCGCCGCTCTCTGCACTCGCCAAATGGTGTGGTACACCAAAGTCGGGCAGCACTTCCTCAAAGAACATCGCGAGCAGGTGGTGGCCGATTTCATGTGGTCACCCCTATTTTTGAAAGAGGTGCAAGTGTTCGGCGCTGACTGTTTCCAGTTCGCCCTAGGGAAGGTGGGTGAACAAATAGTCAAGGATGAGTTCGAGGAGCTCGACGTGGAGGCCATATGGAATGCCATGCCCAAAGTTCCCAAGAACTTCCATGGTGATCCTGACTTGCCACTCGATCACGAGTGGTGGTCAGGCATCCTCGAGCGCATTTTAGCTCGCGCCGACACTCTGAAGAAGAACTTCACGCTTCCCGATGGTTTGGCTCCCCCTGTTTCCATGGTTCAAGCCATGTTCGAGTCTATCCGACGACTACCATTATCGGACATGACGGAATCGACCTCTGGCTCGAGTCAGCAAGTCGAGCAGGAACCCGAGCCTACCTCTGAGCAAGCTTCTCCTGATCCTAATGCCAATCTCGAGCAGACCTCCCAGAATCCCAATAATGTTGCTCTTTGAGAATGTTGTAATTCTATTGTTGTTAAAAATTGTACTCCATTTTGAAAATCCTTTCGATGGATGAATACCTTTTCACGCTTGTTGATGTTTGTATTTCTTATTTCTTTGCTCGATTCATGTTGTATTACCGCCTAGTATGAAATTCCTTTCTCATCGCGCCCCCGTGCACTTGGTAATTATCAGCGGGAATCCTAGAAACTTGCTTTAAGTCATTCCTTGATCAATCCTTCTCCCAAAATCGTCCTATTTGGCATAAATGTTCGCGCCCTATCAAGTGGTCGACATGTATGATCATTGCACCTTATTTCTGAAGTTACCATGAGTACTTATTATATCAAACACATGTCCACCTTCAAAGAGGTGGTCGATACATGCAATCATCCAGCCTTACGACCTTAGTCGTGCTGGATTTTCGCCTTTGAACATATGTCTGCCTTTGAAAGTCGTCGATACATGCGACCATCCAGCCTCATCGCCTTAATCATGATGAATTTTACGCCCTTGAACACATGCCCACATTCGAAGAGTTGGTCAATACATGCGACCATCCAGTCTCATGGCCTTAATCATGATGGATTTTACTCCTTTGAAGACATGCCCACCTTCGAAGAGGGGTGTCGATACATGCGACCATCCAGCCTCATGGCCTTATTCATGATGGATTTTACTCCTTCGAACACATGCCCACCTTCGAAGAGGTGGTCGATACATGCAACCATCCAGCCACATGGCCTTAATCATGATGAATTTTACTCCTTTGGGCACATGCCCATCTTCGAAGAGGTGGTCGATACATGCGACCATCCAGCCTCATGGCCTTAATCATGACGGATTTTATGCCATAGAACACATGCCCACCTTCAAAGAGGTGGTTGATACATGTGACCATCCAGCCTCATGGCCTTAATCATGATGGATTTTACTCATTTGAACACATGCCCACCTTCGAAGAGGTGGTCGATACATACGACCATCCAGCCTTATAACCTTAATCATGAGGGATTTCACTCCTTTGAACACATGCACACCTTCGAAGAGGTGGTCGATACATGCGACCATCCAGCCTCATGGCCTGAATCATGATGGATTTTATGCCTTTGAACACATGCCCACCTTCAAAGGGGTGGTCGATACATGCGACCATCCAGCCTCATAGCCTTAATCATGATGAATTTTACGCCCTTGAACACATGCCCACCTTCAAAGGGGTGGTCGATACATGCGACCATCCAGCCTCATAGCCTTAATCATGATGGATTTTACTCCTTTGGGCACATGCCCATCTTCGAAGAGGTGGTCGATACATGCGACCATCCAGCCTCATAACCTTAATCATGAGGGATTTCACTCCTTTGAACACATGCCCATCTTCGAAGAGGTGGTCGATACATGCGACCATCCAGCCTCATAGCCTTAATCATGATGAATTTTACGCCCTTGAACACATGCCCACCTTCAAAGGGGTGGTCGATACATGCGACCATCCAGCCTCATAGCCTTAATCATGATGGATTTTACTCCTTTGGGCACATGCCCACCTTCGAAGAGGTGGTCGATACATACGACCATCCAGCCTCATAACCTTAATCATGAGGGATTTCACTCCTTTGAACACATGCACACCTTCGAAGAGGTGGTCGATACATGCGACCATCCAGCCTCATGGCCTGAATCATGATGGATTTTATGCCTTTGAACACATGCCCACCTTCAAAGAGGTGGTCGATACATGCGACCATCCAGCCTCATGGCCTTAATCATGATGGATTTTACTCCTTTGAACACATGCCCACCTTCGAAGAGGTGGTCGATACATGCTACCATCCAGCCTCATGACCTTAATCTTGAGGGATTTTACTCCTTTAAACACATGCCCACCTTCGAAGAGGTGATGGATACATGCGACCATCTAGCCTCATGGCCTTAATCATGATGGATTTTGCTCCTTTGAACACATACTCAACTTCGAAGAGGTGGTCGATACATGCGACCATCCAGCCTCATGGCCTTAATCATGATTAATTTTACTCCTTTGAACACATGTCACCTTCAAAGAGGTGGTCGATACATGTGACCATCCAGCCTCATGGCCTTAATCATGATGGTTTTTACTCCTTTGAACACATGCCCACCTTCGAAGAGGTGGTCGATACATGCGACCATCCAGCCTCATGGCCTTAATCATGATTAATTTTACTCCTTTGAACACATGTCACCTTCAAAGAGGTGGTCGATACATGTGACCATCCAGCCTCATGGCCTTAATCATGATGGTTTTTACTCCTTTGAACACATGCTCACCTTCGAAGAGGTGGTCGATACATGCGACCATCCAGCCTTATGGCATTAATCATGATGGATTTTACTCCTTTGAATGCATCGACCACCTTCGAAGAGGTGGTCGATACATGCGACCATCCAGCCTCATGGCCTTAATCATGATGGATTTTTCTCTGTTGAACACATGCCCACCTTCGAAGAGGTGGTCGATACATGCGACCATGCAGCCTCATGGCCTTAATGATGATGGATTTTATGCCTTTGAACACATGCCCACCTTCGAAGAGGTGGTCGATATATGCGACCATCCCGCCTCATGATCTTAATCATGATGGATTCCACTCATTTGAACACATGCTCACCTTCGAAGAGGTGGTCGATATATGCGACCATCCAGCCTCATGACCTTAACCATGATGGATTTTACTCCTTTGAACACATGTCCACCTTCGAAGAGGTGGTCGATACATGCGACCATCCAGTCTCATGGCCTTAATCATGATGAATTTTACTCCTTTGTACATATGCCTACTTTCGAAGATGTGATCGATACATGCGACCATCCAGCCTCATGTCCTTAATCCTGATGGATTTTACTCCTTTGAACACAATCCCACCTTCGAAGAGGTGGTCGATACATGCGACCACCAGCCTCATGGCCTTTATTATGATGGATTTTACTAATTTGAACACATGCCCACCTTCGAAGAGGTGGTCAATAGATGCGACCATCCAGCCTCATGGACTTATTCATGATGGATTTTACTGCTTTGAACACATGCTTACCTTCAAAGAGGTGGTCGATACATGCGACCATCCAGCCTCATGGCCCTAATCATGATGAATTTTACTCCTTTGAACACATGCCCACCTTGAAAGAGGTGGTCGATACATGCAACCATCCAGCCTCATGATCTTAATCATGATGAATTTTACGCCCTTGAACACATGCCCACCTTCAAAGGGGTGGTCGATACATGCGACCATCCAGCCTCATAGCCTTAATCATGATGGATTTTACTCCTTTGGGCACATGCCCATCTTCGAAGAGGTGGTCGATACATGCGACCATCCAGCCTCATGGCCTTAATCATGATGGATTTATGCCATAGAACACATGCCCACCTTCAAAGAGGTGGTTGATACATGTGACCATCCAGCCTCATGGCCTTAATCATGATGGATTTTACTCATTTGAACACATGCCCACCTTCGAAGAGGTGGTCGATACATACGACCATCCAGCCTCATAACCTTAATCATGAGGGATTTCACTCCTTTGAACACATGCACACCTTCGAAGAGGTGGTCGATACATGCGAACATCCAGCCTCATGGCCTTAATCATGATGGATTTTATGCCTTTGAACACATGCCCACCTTCGAAGAGGTAGTCGATACATGCGACCATCCAGCCTCATGGCCTTAATCATGATGGATTTTACTCCTTTGAACACATGCCCACCTTCGAAGAGGTGGTCGATACATGCTACCATCCAGCCTCATGACCTTAATCTTGAGGGATTTTACTCCTTTAAACACATGCCCACCTTCGAAGAGGTGATGGATACATGCGACCATCTAGCCTCATGGCCTTAATCATGATGGATTTTGCTCCTTTGAACACATACTCAACTTCGAAGAGGTGGTCGATACATGCGACCATCCAGCCTCATGGCCTTAATCATGATTAATTTTACTCCTTTGAACACATGTCACCTTCAAAGAGGTGGTCGATACATGTGACCATCCAGCCTCATGGCCTTAATCATGATGGTTTTTACTCCTTTGAACACATGCTCACCTTCGAAGAGGTGGTCGATACATGCGACCATCCAGCCTTATGGCATTAATCATGATGGATTTTACTCCTTTGAATGCATCGACCACCTTCGAAGAGGTGGTCGATACATGCGACCATCCAGCCTCATGGCCTTAATCATGATGGATTTTTCTCTGTTGAACACATGCCCACCTTCGAAGAGGTGGTCGATACATGCGACCATGCAGCCTCATGGCCTTAATCATGATGGATTTTATGCCTTTGAACACATGCCCACCTTCGAAGAGGTGGTCGATATATGCGACCATCCCGCCTCATGATCTTAATCATGATGGATTTCACTCATTTGAACACATGCTCACCTTCGAAGAGGTGGTCGATATATGATTCCATCCAGCCTCATGACCTTAACCATGATGGATTTTACTCCTTTGAACACATGCCCACCTTCGAAGAGGTGGTCGATACATGCGACCATCCAGTCTCATGGCCTTAATCATGATGAATTTTACTCCTTTGTACATATGCCTACTTTCGAAGACGTGATCGATACATGCGACCATCCAGCCTCATGTCCTTAATCCTGATGGATTTTACTCCTTTGAACACATTCCCACCTTCGAAGAGGTGGTCGATACATGCGACCACCAGCCTCATGGCCTTTATTATGATGGATTTTACTAATTTGAACACATGCCCACCTTCGAAGAGGTGGTCAATAGATGCGACCATCCAGCCTCATGGACTTATTCATGATGGATTTTACTGCTTTGAACACATGCTTACCTTCAAAGAGGTGGTCGATACATGCGACCATCCAGCCTCATGATCTTAATCATGATGAATTTTACGCCCTTGAACACATGCCCACCTTCAAAGGGGTGGTCGATACATGCGACCATCCAGCCTCATAGCCTTAATCATGATGGATTTTACTCCTTTGAACATAAGCTCATCTTCGAAGAGGTGGTCGGTACATGTGACTATCCAGGCTCATAGCCTTAATCATGATGGATTTACTCCTTTGAGCAGATGCACACCTTCAAAGAGGTGGTCGATACATGCGACCATCCAGCCTCATAGCCTTAATCATGATGGATTTTACTCTTTTGAACACATGCCCACCTTGGAAGAGGTGGTCTATACATACGACCATCCAGCCTAATGGACTTAATCATGATGGATTTTTTGCCTTTGAACACATGCTCACCTTCGAAGAGGTGGTCAATACATGCGACCATCCAGCCTTATGACCTTAATCATGATGGATTTTACTCCTTTGAACACATGGCACCTTCGAAGAGGTGGTCGGTACATGCGATCATCTAGCCTCATGGCCTTAGTCGTGATGGATTTTACTCCAAGTAATCTGCCACTGAGATTATCCCAAATATTCCAAATAAAACAACTCGAGAACTCAATAGGATGTGGGGCTCAAAAATGAGGTTTCATTAATCACGAATAGGAAAGTTGATTACATCCACTTCAGAAAAGTTTCTTAGAAAAGAAAAAAAAATTTAAACATAATATATATTCAAGTTAGCCACGTTTCATGACCTAGAGAGTGACCTTCCTTCGGCATCTTTCAGTGATTATACCCCTCCAGCATGGACTTTTTCGACCAAGTATGGTCCTTTCCAGTTCGGCTCCAGCTTCCCGACGTGTTTCAGCACATCGACCCTTTTCCAGACCAGGTCGCCCACCTGGAATCTTCGAACCTTCACTTTTCTGTATGTGCTGTTCGCATCCTTTGTTTGTATGCCTCGACCCTGATCGAGGCTCTCTCTCCCAGTCCTCGATTGTGTCGAGAGCTGCCATCATCAGATTTTCGTTTTGCTCACGCTCATATGTGTTCGATCTTTGGGATTTTACCTCGACCTCGATTGGCAGCAACGCCTCTATATCATAAACCAGGCTAAATGGTGTTTCCCCTGTTGTCGACCTTAGAGTTGTTCTGTACGCCCAAAGTACTGAAGTAAGTTCATCGACCCATGCTCTCAACGCCTTTTCCAACCTTGTTTTTAGGCCGTTCAATATGATCCTATTGGTCACCTCGACTTATCCATTGGCTTGCAGATGAGCTACCAAGGCAAAGTGTTGCTCGATCTTCATGTCCACGCACCATGCTCGAATCCTCTTGCCATTAAATTGTGTTCTATTGTCAGAACCAACACCTTTGGAATCCCGAACCTGCAACAAATACTATTATATAAAAATTGTATCACTTTCTCCTCCGTGATTTTGGCCAAAGGTTCAGCCTCCACCCATTTTGTAAAGTAGTCCATTGCCACAATAAAAAATTTTCCTTGTCCAGTTCCTTGCAGCATCGGCCCCACCAGATTAACACCCCATTGCGCAAATGGGATATGAGCACTCATCGTCGTCATCGCCTCCGTAGGTTGGTGAATGAGTGGACCATGCTTCTGACATTGTAAGAAATTTTTCACCATCAACCTCGCATCCTCCTTCATCGTCGGCCAGAAGTATCCCGCTCGCAAGATCTTAGCCACCAAGGAGCCATCTTACTATGGTCACTACAACACTCTTCATGGGTCTTTCTCAACACATATCGACCTTCTTCTCATGTTACACATCGTAAATGCGGCCCTACATATGACCTCTTATACAAAATCCCTCCATGCTCAAATAACCTCCTCATCGCTTTCACCTCTCATTCTTTCAACTCTTTTATTATTGGGGCCCTCCAATCTTCGACCTCCTCTATCTCTATCATTTCCCCTCGACTACACTCTTCTCCATATGCAATAAAGTTACACCTCTGCTCTTACAGTCGACCAGACTTTGCGCTATTTTGGATAACAGGTCTGCTCGACCATTCTCCCCTCGAGGTATCTAGACCAGCTCGAAAGAATCAAAATCCCCTTGTAACTTCTTCATCTCCTTCACATATCTCAGAATCCTATCCTCCTTTACCTCGAAACCCTCCTGAAATTGGGCGACCACCAACTGAGAAACTGAATGCACTTGGATCTTTCGAGCTCCTCCCACAATGGCCAATCGCATTCCTTTGATGACTGCCTCGTACTCTGCCTCAATGTTTGATACCCGATATCCGACTTTGGCCGCGAACTCCAAGCTATCTCCCTTGGGTGAAATCAGCACGATGCCCAAACCACCCCCGACCTTCGATACCGAGCCGTCCACAAACACTTGCCAGACTCCATCCAACTCTTCTTTCACTTTTGTTCCCTCCTGAATGAAATCGACTCTTGTGCCTTGATCGCCCTCCTGGGCTCATATGCTATCGTGTACTCACTCAGCTCGACCGTCCATTTCACCAGCCGACCGGATACCGAGGGTCTACCTAACGTCTCCCCCAAGGGCATATTCGTCCGCACTTTTACCTTGTGGCTTAGAAAATAAGGCCATAGCTTCCCAACAATGACGACCACCGCCAACGCGCACTTCTTGATCTCCGAGTATCTTCTTTCGGAACCTTACATCACCTTACTCACATAATAAATTGGAAATTGAACCACTTCCTCTTCTCGCAACAGTACCAAACTTTTTTTTTTATCGTTAAATTTAAATATATGGATCAAGACTGAGTTCAGACAACCGGTGAACGACTCAACGGCATACAAAAGTGGAATGGACATGTGGTTGTCCATTCCGCTTTTGTATGCCATTGACCGGTTGTCTGAACTCAGTTCTGATCTATATATTTACATTTAACGATAAAAAAAAAAAAAATAGTACCGAACTCATCACCATTTCTCTAATATATATGTATAGCACCAAGCCCTCTCCCTGCACTGGCTTAGCTAACAAAGGCAGATTGGCCAACACCCTCTGTAATTCCTCGAACGACTTATGCGCCTCCTTTGTCCATTGGAATTTCGAGCTCTTCCTCAATGTCTGGAATAGTGGACCACTCTTCTCCGCCACTTATGAAATAAAACGACTCAAGCCAGCGATTCGACCAGTCAAAATCTGCACCTTCTTCACCTTCGTAGGGGGTCTCATCTCGATCACTGCTCGCACCTTCTCCGGATTTACTTCAAATCCCCTCATTGTCACCATGTATCCCATAAATTTCCCCGACTTCACTCCGAATGAACACTTAGCGGGATTCAGTTTCATACCATACCTCCCAACGTTAAGAACGTTTTTCTAAAGTCGCCCACATGATCGGCCTCCTCCTTGCTCTGCACCAGCATATCATCGACATAAACCTCCATGTTCCGCCTGCTCCTTAAAATTCTTATCGACCAACATCTGATATGCTACTCCAACATTTTTTAAACGAAACGGCATCACCACATAGCAAATAAGTCCCCCATTTCCATCAAACTAAGCAGCTCACATCCTACCGTAGGGTCGATGATATAGCATCTTAAGTATGGCTCGTGGATGTTAAGGGAGAGCTCGTTTGGTCCATCGGAGAAAGGAGCTCTCCCAGTCGACCTGGGGATTAGTGGAGGAGAACTTGGTGTTGAAGGTTAGTATGGAAGCTCGACATGTTGAGAGGAGCTCGGATAGAGGTGGCCGAGCTACTGTGGGAGAGCCAAGAATCCTGTGAATGCGGGATTCCATAAAGGATCAACTTGAAGAGGTTGACCGTGAAAGGGGTCTGTAGGCGTGGAGATTGCCGACCTATCACCCTCCTCATCTCTCCTCGAATCGCTGGCTTGAGTCGTTTTATTTCAAAAGTGGCGGAGAAGAGTGGTCCACTATTCCAGACATTAAGGAAGAGCTCGAAATTCCAATGGACAAAGAAAACGCAGAAGTCGTTCGAGGAATTACAGAACCGTTCGTCTTCCTCTTCGGCGGGCTCATGAATCACCAAAGCAGCCCGTACACCAGCAGACTCACCAGCGTGAGAGGAGAGATGAGGAGGGTGATAGGTCGGCAACCTCTCGGCCAATGGTGGTGCAACAAAAAGGACTAACGCTGGAAAGGCTTGCAGAACAGATGCGCAAATTATAAGACAAGGTGCAAGGAAGAAGGACGACGAGGTCGTGCGGGTACCCCTTTGCGGAAGAAGTCCGGGAGGGTGACTTGCCGAATAATTTAAGAGAACTCAGCTTGGCCTATGATGGGTCGACAGACCCGGTCAGGCATTTGAGATCGTTCGATAATATCGTGGTGTTTTCAGTCAAAGACAAGGTTTGGGAAGTGACTGGAGATCAGCTACAAGCTCGGCGATGCTACGAGGTTACGTTAAAAATAGCTGAGGCCCAGAATAAGAGGAGAAAGGAGGGTGACCCCGAGTTGTCCCATCAAGAGAAGAGGCAAGAGTTGGGGTTAGAATCACAAGATGAACTTATGGAGGTCGAACTCATCGAAGGTAGGACGGATAGGGTCACAAAAGTAGGATGCCATATGGGGGAAAGCGTGACGAAGATGCTGGTGGCTCTGCTCCGGGAGTTCGTCGACGTATTTGCCTTCTCAGCAGATGATCTCACAGGGATTGAACCAGATGTTGTTGAGCATAGGTTGGATATAGATCTGGCAGCACGGCCGGTGAAGCAGAAGCGATGGCATTTGGGTGCCGAGCTTGATGAGATAATTGAGGCCGAGGTGAAAAAACTACTGAAGGCGGGTCATATACAGCAGATCCAATTCCCAGAATGGTTGTCAAACTCAGTGATGGTTCGAAAGGGTGAAGGTAAGTGGCGGATGTGCATAAATTTCAGGGATTTGAACAAAGCGTGCCCCAAAGACCACTACCCGTTGCCAAGGATAGATCAGCTCGTCGATTCAACGGCGGGATGTGAGCTGTTAAGCATGATGGATGCATCACAGGGCTACCACCAGGTACCATTGGCAAAAGAGGATTGGAAGAGAGTGAGCTTCGTGACGTCTAAGGGTACCTATTGTTATGTAGTTATGCCGTTTGGACTACAGAACGCAGGAGCAACATATCAACGGTTAGTCGACAGATTGTTCAAGAAACAAATCGGCCGTAATATGGAAGTGTACGTGGATGATATGTTTGTTAAAAGTAAGAGGGCGGATGATCACGTGTCAGACTTGAGGGAGACACTAGTTACCTTGCGGCAGTATGGTATGAAACTTAACCCTACGAAATGCACATTTGGAGTGAGGTCGGGGAGGTTCCTCAGATACTTGGTTACGGAAAATGGGATTGAGGTAAATCCTGAGAAAGTGCGGGCTGTGATAGAGATGCAAGCACCAAAGAACATGAGGGAAGTTCAAGTGCTGACAGGACGCCTGGCCGGGCTCAGCAGATTTATTGCTCAAGCCGCGGAAAAGAATTTTCCCTTCTTCCGGGCCCTTAAAAAGGGGTCTCGTTTTGAGTGGACTCAACAGGCGCAACAAGCCTTCGACCGGTTAAAGGAAATCTTGGTCGAGCTTCCTTTGTTGACTAAGCCTGAGCCAGGTGATGTCTTAGTAATATATCTATCGGTATGGAAAGAAGCCGTGAGCTCGGTTTTGCTTAAAGAAGAGGGTGGTCAATAGAAGCCTATATACTATGCTAGTCGTATATTGCGGGGTGCTGAGCAGCGCTATGCAGAAGTGGAGAAGGCGGCGCTGGCGCTCATATCGACAGTACGGAAGTTACGACTTTACTTCTTGGCGCAAAAAGTGGTCGTGCGGATCAACTATCCGTTTAAAGATGTGTTAGGACGACCGTCCGCTTCGGGAAGGATGGTCAAATGGGCTGTCGAGGTTGGTGAGTATAATGTAGAATTTGAGGTGAGGTGAACCATAAAAGCACAAGCCTTGGCGGACTTCATACAGGAGTGCACGATAGCCAAAGACGAGAAGTGTTGGATGGTATATTCGGATGGGTCCTCGGCCGTCGAAGGTGCTGGCCTGGGTATTGTCATTGTCACTCCCGAGAAGGATCACCTGGAATTTGCGATCAAGATGGAGGTACGAATGTCGAATAATGAGGCGGAATATGAGTCCTTGTTACAAGAAATACAGCTCGTCTTGAAAGAAGGAGCTCGACGAGTAATCTTCCATTCAGATTCGCAGCTCGTAATGGAGCAAATTAAAGGTGAATACGAAACCAAGGAAGAAAGGATGAAGAGATACGCAACCGAGGTAAAGTTATTATTAAAGGGGTCGACTCATGGGAACTCGTGCAAATACTTCGATCGGAGAATGGCCGAGCTGATCTCTTGTCCAAGGTGGCAACTTCACTGGTGAATTGTAACTCGTGATCAGTCACCCTGATGGAGTCAGGGGGAAGTGTGCTGGATCGAGTTTTGAAGGTAGAAGAGCGACAGGATTGGAGGACGCCCCTCGTAAAATGGTTGGGCGAGCCGGAGGATAGAAGAGACATAAGGAGCGACCCGGTTGGTAGAAGGGCTATGAGATTTTATTTGTATGATGGGCAGTTGTATAAGAGGTCTTATGTTGGCCCCCACTTAAGGTGTGTCTCCGAAGCAGAAGGTGAATATGTGTTGAAAGAGATTCACGAAGGGTGTTGTGGAGATCATGTGAAGGCAAGAGCCTTGGTGGGCAAAGCATTGAGGGCAGGGTATTTTTGGCCTACTATGAGGGCACAGGCTCAGGGGCTGGTGCGCAAATGTCTCAAATGCCAGCAGCATGGCCCCTTGATCCAACGACCTGCGGAGAGCATGGTGCCAATAAGTTCGGCGGTGCCTTTCGCCCAATGAGGAATCGATATTGTGGGGCCCTTGCCTATGGCGACGGGACAGTGCAAGTTTTTTTATTGTGGCGTTGGATTATTTTTCAAAATGGATTGAGGCTGAGCCGTTGGCCAAGATCACCGAGGAGAAAGTAATTAAGTTTTTGTTCGCAAATATTTGTTGTCGGTATGGGATTCCACGAATGCTCATATCAGATAATGAGACCCAGTTCAGAGGGCGGCGAGTGATGAGCTGGTGCGAGGGTAGGGGTATAAAGCAACAGTTTGCTTCGGTGGCCCATCCCCAAGAAAATGGGCAGGCTGAGGTGGCTAACAGGACGATCCTGAGTGGGCTAAAATCTCGTTTGGACAAGGCTCTGGGAGCTTAGGTTGACAAGATGGACTCAGTCCTTTGGGCATATCGAACCACGCTGAGAGCTTGAACGACGGAGACACCATTCAGTTTGGTATATGGAATGGAGGCAGTAAACCCTATGGAAGTAGGGCTTAGCTCGGTAAGAGTCGATACCTTTGCTTATGAAGATAACGAGGGGTTGTAGCGTGAGGCATTGGATTTGGTTGACGAACTGCGGGATCAAGCTATGGTAAGGGTAGCAGCTTACAAGCAATGCATGAGAGCGGCCCATGATAAGACTGTTAAAACTCGGCGGTTCCAGGTGGGGGACCTGGTGTGGAGGCAGGCCGATGCCTTAAAACACGAGGGAAAGTTACAATCGAACTGGGAAGGACTCTATAAGGTGCAGCGGGTGTTGACAGGAGGAGCCTATGAGTTGAGTGACACAGAAGGACGCGTGTTGCATCGTCCTTGGAATGTGACGCACCTCAAGAAGTACTATGCTTAGGTAGAATAGTCGTGACGAGATGGGTTTTTTCTTATGATTTCTTGTAAATAATTAATAATGAACTGATGAATAAAAGTCCTTTTTGTTTCAATGATTCCCGTTCACCTAAGGGCGAAAGCCTGATTAGGCGTGAGTTTGTACGAGCTCGGCATTGTTTTGATAGGGCGAAAGCCTGTTAGGGCGCGAGCTTCTAAGAGCTCGGCTGCGTTGTTAGGTAAGCCTGTTAGGGCGCGAGCTTCTAAGAGCTCGGCATCGTTATACGGGGCAAAACCTGTTAAAAGCGCGAGTTTGTACGACGTTGTTTTGATAGGGCGAAAGCCTGTTAGGGCGCGAGCTTCTAAGAGCTCGGCGCTGCGTTGTTGGGTAATCCTGTTAGGGCGCGAGCTTCTAAGAGCTCGGTGTCGTTATACAGGGCAAAACCTGTTAAAAGCGCGAGTTTGTACGAGCTCGGCGTTGTTTTGATAGGGTGAAAGCCTGTTAGGGCGTGAGCTTCTAAGAGCTCGGCGCTGCGTTGTTGGGTAAGCCTGTTAGGGCGTGAGCTTCTAAGAACAGCGTCGTTATACAGGGAAAAACCTATTAAAAGAGCGAGTTTGTATGAGCTCGACATTGTTTTGATAGGGCGAAAGCCCGTTAGGGCGCGAGCTTCTAAGAGCTCGGCGCTACGTTGTTGGGTAAGCCTGTTGGGGCGCGAGCTTCTAAGAGCTCGGCATCGTTATACAGGACATTGTAAAAAGAGCGAGCTTCAAAGAGCTCGGCGCCGCGAAAAAACGAAAACACGTTAAGGCGTGAGCTTCTTTGAGCTTGGCGCTGTTCTATCGGGACAAAAGCTTTGTTAAAAACGCAGGCTAATTGGAGCTTGGCGTTGTTAATGTTTGTTAAAAAACAATGCAAGTTTTTAGAGCTTGGTGGTGATAAAACATGTTAAGATAATGCATAGTAGAGATTCCATTGCCAAAGGGTCAGAGGCCAAAAGTACATCAAAGGGGCCAACAAAAGGAAACAAAAACACAAAACATAATGGACGGTAGCTATCAAAAATCTATGAGGAGGATGCTGACGCTCCTGTTGCACCACCGAGCCCGGCCTTGGTTTTGGCCACATCCACCACAGGAACCCACCAGGGGGCGTCAACCGGCTGGGCCTTGTCTTCGTTCCAACCCATTGGGTCTGGAAGGCCAGTAACCATGGCAGCCTTGTCTACGGAGCCTGAGAAGCCCGGACTTTGAACCTGGGCTAAGCAGCGGGCTACTCCCTCGTTAAAATACCAGAGGCAAACGGGGACGAGCTTGCTGAGATAGAAGGTGGTGTGGTCCTAACACTTCAGCAGCTCGACCAGGTAGTGCTCTAGGAAGCGGGCCCCATTCACTGAGGAGAGGAAGGAGGCCTCGCCATCTTCGCAAGCCTTGGCAACCCGCTGGTCCACGGATAGCTTACAGGATCCCAGCTCGACATCCTTTGCCTTGAGATGGGCCTGCAAAGTGATTGCCTGGGCCTGCAGTGCATTCGCTTCCTCTTCATTGGATTGAGCTGGGCAATTTGCTGGTCTAGCACTTCCTTCTGGCGATCGAACGCCTCCCTCATGCTCGGGCGCTGTTCAGATCGTCCTGAAGGGCCTCAACTTCAGAGGTACCCTGAATCTGCTCGTGCAGCATAGGGGCAAGACCAGCCAGAGCCTAGCATGTATGGAAGATTAGTCCGGAAGAATGGTCATATACAATAAATTGCGTCAATGTTACCTTAATCAAGTTATAGCACGTGATGGAAGCTCGGGTCTTGCTATCCTCCCAGTGGGTGGTCTCACCCTTAGGGAAGATGGAGACAAGGTACGCAGCGGTGGTGTCAATGTCTGGGTTGCGCGCAAAGGTTTCCGGCATCTCCAGAAGTGACTTGGCGTTGGCCTCCTTTTGGCTGGCCTTGGCTTTGGCTTTCTTGGGGGGCTTCCCGCTAGTTCTAGCGCCTTTGCGTTTAAACGACTTGGGCTGGGGTGTAGGAGTCTACTCGGTTGAGGTAGGCTTCTTGGCGCCAGGGTGCGTCTGCTCGGCGGTCGGGCTGGTCTGTCCAGAGGGGGTGGTCTGCTCGGTGGCCGTCGTCGCGCCAACCATCAGCGCTGCGGATGGCGTCGGTTGTATGGGTGCCGTCGTGGAGGTCGGGGCAGAGAACGCCGAGCTGAATGTAGCCTCTGCAAGAAAGGATAATATAAGAAACGTCACAAGTGGAATGTGGTGGGATAGTTAGGTCAGATACCTACCCACGTCCCCTATGGTCTCGGCTGGACGGCGGGAAAAATTAAAATGTGTGAGAAGGCGGGCGTCAGAGGTTATGGGTACCAGCTCCACGGGCAATGATAGAATCGAACGTGGTTCAGCGGAGGCTTGGGTCGCTGGTCAGGAAGCTCGTGGATCCAGGTAGGCTGAAAGTCAAAGGTGTTCGGCGGGGGCCGAAGATAATAAAATTTATTTTTCCAGTTGTGGATTTTTGACTGGGGTTGGCTGAGGAATTTGGCACCATAGCCAGTGGATAGGTAGTACGACGTGCCTAAGGGTTTCATCCAGAGGCTATAGAAGCAAAGTTCTGGGTCTAATTGTCCCAGACGGGCCCGACACACCATTATGAAGCCTACAAGAAATCTAATGGCATTGGGCGAAAAGTGGTTAATTGGGAGACGCTATAGTTTGTTGAGCTCTACCAGGTCGTCATGAAGGGGGAACTTCATCCCAGCAACGGCCTGGTCAAGGAAGAAGGTGTAGTAATCGGGTGGGGGATTGGTATAGGTGTTTCCGGGACGGGGAAACTTGAGAGTCCACCCTCGCGGGAAGTCGATTTCTTCAAAGATCTTAGCTATTCTGTCGGTAGAATATGAGGAAAGTAGATTTCGGGGTGCCGATCTAGGGATGGGGGCTTCAGGGGCTATGGCTTTGCCTTTGCTAGTGGCGGAGGTTGAAGACTGAGTCCCCCCGGTGGCAGCCATGGAAGATTCGCCTTAGGGTTCTGAGTTAGAAGGGGAGCGAGAGTTCGAGTTAATAGAGAGGTGGTGCTCTAAGGGCAGTAGAACATGTATGATGTTAGAGTTTGGCAAATCTTTTATATCTGAAAACGTTGGAACGCAAGAAACAAGAATAAAATCTTACCAAAGAAAGACATGATCGCAGGAGGAGAAGTTGATGTCGCTCGCTCTAAAAGTCGTCGGAGAAGGTGGTCGTCAACAGTGAATTATGGAAAGTAGCGGAGGGAGAAGGTAAAAGGAGATAGGTCACCACCTCTGGTATTTATAATGGAATGAGGAGGGGCGGATATGATAGGTCGGTTAATCACAACTGTTCATTTAGAATCTACGGCTGGGAAAAGAGGCGTGTGGACAAAGAAACTGGCAGAAGAAGGGGCAGCCAATCAAAATTGTCCACCTCGAATTCGTCGTCAGTAATGAAGAGAACTTCAAGAGCGAAGTTCGATGCACGTCCATCATTATGCTTAGGTGTAATGATGATGCCTATCACAAATTTTGACGCATCGTGGCAGGATTCGAGGAGCAAGAATTGGAAGAGGCGGTGCTACGCCCAGACGAAGGCGTGGATCTCACTCGCCAGAATGGTTCTTTTCTTTCAACCAATTTGTAATGGCTCGTCATAAAAAACCAAGGGGGCTAGATGATATAGCATCTTAAGTATGGCTCGTGGACGTTAAGGGAGAGCTCGTTTGGTCCATCGGAGAAAGAAGCTCTTCCAGTCGACCTGGGGATTAGTGGAGGAGAACTTGGTGTTGAAGGTTAGTATGGAAGCTCGACACGTTGAGAGGAACTCGGATAGAGGTGGCCGAGCTACTGTTGGAGAGCCAAGAATCCTGTGAATGCGGGATTCCATAAAGGATCAACTTGAAGAGGTTGACCGTGAAAGGGGTCTGTAGGCGTGGGGATTAGTAAAGAAAGAGATGGTCACCAAAAGGGCTCTATCACAACTAGAAGTCCTACAATTTGGGGACTCTCACCTATAAGAGGACAGGTTCTTTTAATTTTACACACAGATATATCTTGTAATAATATATATTCCTCTCCGAGAAATCACTTTGCTAACTTGAGCGTCGGAGTGGCGGACGGAGATACTCAACCCGGCGAAGAGGAAGACGAACGGTTCTGTAATTCCTCGAACGACTTCTGCGCTTCCTTTGTCCATTGGAATTTCGAGCTCTTCCTTAATGTCTGGAATAGTGGACCACTCTTCTCCGCCACTTTTGAAATAAAACGACTCAAGCCAGCGATTCGACCAGTCAGAATTTTTACCTCCTTCACCTTCGTAGGGGGTCTCATCTCGATCACTACTCGCACCTTCTCCGGATTTACTTCAAATCCCCTTATTGTTACCATGTATCCCAGAAATTTCCCCAACTTCACTCTGAATGAACACTTAGCGGGATTCAGTTTCATACCATACCTCCCAACGTTAACAACGTTTTCCTCAAGTCGCCCATAAGATCGACCTCCTCCTTGCCCTGCACCAGCATATCATCGACATAAACCTCCATGTTCCGCCCATGCTGCTCCTTAAAAATCTTATCGACCAACATCTGATATGCTACTCCAGCATTTTTTAAACGAAATGGCATCACCACATAGCAAATAAGTCCCCCATTTCCATCAAACTGAGCAGCTCACATCCTGCCGTAAAGTCGACCAGTTAGTCGATCCTTGGAAATGGGTAGAAATCCTTAGGGCACACCTTGTTTAAATCGTGAAAATCGATACACATCCTCCATTTGCCTCCTAATTTCGACACCATCACCATGATAGATAACCACTCGGGGAACTGGATCTCCTTAATATGACTCGCCTTCAATAACTCTTCCACCTCTTGCTCAATCGCCTTATCCATCTCCGCCCCGTGATGCCTCCTCTTTTGCTTCACCGACCTCACAGCGAGATCGATATTCAACCTACGTTCGATCACCCTCGCACTAATACCCGTCAACTCCTCAGCGGTATAGGCAAAAATATCCGCGAACTCCCTTATTAATCCAATCAACCTCGACCTTATTGGCTCCTCCAACTCCTTCACAGTTCTGAACTTCCACTCCTCATAACCTTCCACCATTTGAATCTCCTCCATCTCACCACTTGATTGCATCTCCGCCCTCTCCTTTCCCTTATCAAGCTTCATTTTTTCCTCCCGCAACCTCGAACCACCAGGTCGATTTGGTATCTCCTCATCCGGCTTCACTTGCCTTTTCGCCAGTTGTTTATTGTTACTCACCGTGGTTTGGTAACAGCTCTTCAAGGTTAGCTGATCCCCTGCGACCTCGCCAACGTTTTCGCCCACCGGATATTTGATCGTCATGTGGTACGTCGACACTACCGCCTGGAATGCATTCAAACTGGTCCTCCCCATGATAATGTTGTATGATGATTCCGCTCCTACGACCACAAACCTCACTATCCTCACATTCCTCGTCGCCCCCGTCCCTAGAACAACGGATAGGCTTACTTCTCCCATCGGCATAACCTCTCCCCCATTAAAACCATATAGGGTTGCAGTGACCGGCTTCAAGTCCACATTCAACTGCCTGTTAATCTGCACAAAAAAATCATAAAACATTACATCGACCGAGCTCCCTGTATCACTGAACACCATCTTTACATCGAAGCCTGCCACCTCTGTCGTGATCACTCATGCATCATTATGGGGCAGCACCACTCCCTCAGTGTCCTCTACTCGAAAACTAATTTCCGACATCCAAGCAGTGATACCCACTTCTTCTCTTATCCGCTTCATCTCTCGAACATGGCCCCTTCTCGTATTGTTCGAGTCCCCGTCTGTTGGCCCTCCGGAAATCATGTATATTATCCCCCTCTTCATGAGCCCCAAGTCTCCTTGTCCTTCTCGATCTCTACTCCTTCGCCTCTTTTTGCCTCCATTGCCTCTTTGGCCACCTCGCTTCTCTCGAGCATCATCCTCCTCGTCATCATCCCTATCGCTTTTCTCCACCGAATCCTCCCGACTCCTCCTCTTCTCTCTCCCCTTCACCCTATCATGATAAATTAACTCCTTGAGATTCCCTGCTCAAATAAGGCACTCGATCTCATCCTTGAGGTGCCGACAATCCTCCGTCATGTGACCATAGTCCTTGTGGAACCGACAATACCTCCTCGATTTTGGCTGTGTCGGCCCTTCAAACCTCGACCTGGGCCACATCACATCCTTGTCGTCTATCTTATTCTCAACGATTCATTCTCTCCCTGCCTCATCGCCATCAAATTCAAGTATGTCTTCTCCTGCGCCACCGCACTCGAATACTGATTTGTCAACTTCTAGGAAAAGTCCTCAAATCCTGTGATCGACCCTAGGGGAAGTTGTTGAAAGCAATGGACTACACCTCCCCTCAAGGTCAACAGAAACGCCCTGCAACTAATTGGATCGGTATACCCATGCAATACAACCATATCCTCAAATGTCCTCACATGCCTCGACGGGTTATATGTCCCATCAAACATCAAACTCATATCCCTGAAATTTGCCGGCAACGGTGCTCCCAGTATTTCTCTTGAGAACGACTGTCCTCGAGAATCGGAAATGGAAGTTTTGTTGAGCTCACTGGCTTCCGTAAGGCGGAGTAAGCTTAACTGGAACTTCCGAGATTCCAGCGGGTGTCTTTCTGTTCGACCATCCACCATGGCCTGCAATTGACGCAACTGCTCGGCGATCCTCTCCATCTCTCGGTCCCTTGGAGCTCCTTCTCCTCTATAGCTAGATTCGTCATCCTCCGCGTTGTGATGTGCGCCTATCACCATGTTCGGTGCACTAGCCGCATGAGAGATGCTGTTAGTAACCTGCTGCACCGCCTATGCAGCCGCATCCGCCATCATCTGCTGCATTTCCTGCCTAGTCATCACCACTCGCTGACCGGGGAGTTGCTCCTCCACTCTTGGTGCTGTCTCTCCCTGCACCACCACTCCTAACGGCTGTACTCCGGCTAGATCTGGTTGCAACAGCGCTGGAACCGCCACCGCTTACGTCGTACGAACATCCTGCTCATTGCTCGGACCCACGACCCCCACTGGAACCACATATGAAGTCCCCAAACCTTGAGGAGCAGGTGTTGGGGTTATCGGCGTCTGTAAAGGTCTGGAGAAACCCAGAGTAGGGCCTTCTACGAACGGCCTCATCGTCGACCAAGCTTCATCGAACGACGGCTGCAAATTGATTCTGGGAATTCCGTTCGCCATAGACACCAAGCTCGAATAACCTTAGCACACCATTTTTCGAACGAAAGTCTCACAGACGGCGCCAAATGGTAACGTCAAACACTCCGACCGGCTAGAAATCAGCTCGCCTCCTTCCTTCCGCCGGTAGAATGCTGCGTACCTGAAAAGAACTCTCACACCGGGGTTTTCCGGTGAAGAGCCTCCGATGCTTAAGTCAGTGTTTCTTCTACTCAATTCTCAAGAGTAAAAATGGATAAATCTTTCTCAACAAGAAAAGCTCACCTCTATATATATAGAAGTGAGATACCTGACCTAGGAGCTGCCCGAATTTGATGAGCTATCTGCCCAAAAGCTGCCCAGGCCTGCCCGTCCGTACACACACAGTGTGCGTGTCAGAAGCGGTTATCGCCATATGCCAATATATTTGTGCCAGGTGTCCTCTGCACATGGTTATATATTCCCTTGAATATTCCTTTGAAATTCCCTTAAACGCTCACGCGCTTTCTCATGTTTAAGTCAATCCTCAGATTGCTCTCTACCTGGGAAGTGGTCGATCAGCTGAGCCCTTGCTCGATAAGTCGATCTTCGACCAGATCTCTCATGTACTCGAGACCAACGTATATCCCACACCGAGATTCTTCTCACCCCACTCTGGCAGTGTTTGACCACTGCCATTCGGCTCGATATTGTTTGACCAGCGTGGTTTTCTTGGTGTTAGATTCGTGTGACCGGTTTAGTGGACCGGTTTACTCCTTAGGTATATAATATCCCATATCAGGTACGAAGAATCCCAAACGAGTAAATTCTCTATCATATTCATCCATAGTCATGTTATTTTGTTCCAGAGCCAGAAATTGTCTCTCCATCTGAGCCCTATAGTGGGCCGGATAATACTTTTCACGCAGTAGTTCCTTAAATCGAGACTAAGTTAGGCTTGCTTTGTCTCCAGGCCTCATGTCCCAGTATGCTAACCACTAAACGGTAGCATCCCCAGTCATTTGAAACTGAGCACAAGGAATTCGATGTTGTTTCGGGCATCCCATTGCTAGAAGAATCATTTCAAGACTTTGCAACCATTCATCCACTACTCGTGGATCTCCCTGACCATTGAACTTATCAGGCTGGAACCAACGAAATTGAGTGATTATTCGTGATTGATCAAGATCTGCTTCTACTGGCACAGGTGCTTGAACTCTGCGATTCGTCATTTGAATAGCCAATTTGCTATTTCATTAGAAGAATTCAATAGTATAGCTAATATTGCACTAGCTACTCAGTACTTGACCTATTGTTAGGTTTTCATTTAATCGAACAATCTAGAGTTCTCAGGAAATAACGATAATATACTGACTGGTATGAAAACTTACTTTATTTCTTACCTCGAAGTCGGAGCAGCACGAGCGTGGTGTGGTCGTAGCTGTAAGGACATTTCTTATTTAAAAATTTAAGTAGTCAGAGACGCAACTGCGCTCTGATACCAATTGTAACACCTGTTTTTATAACGTTTGAAATCAGAGTAAATTTATCACTTTTCAAAACGTATAATTCGAACAGTAATTAACTTATCTCGGGATGTCCCCTTTTCTTTTTCTGAAAATCGGTTTATTTTAATTTGGCCGAATATGCTGGTTCAAGACTTAAAGAAACTTTATTGTCGAATAATTATTTAAACATTCAATCCAATCACATCTCGGAATAGACTGATATAAGGAAATACTGAAATCATGTATTATTTGACAATATAAAATTTAAAGGTAGCGAAACGTAATCATAGTGCATTCAATATTATTATTTATTACAAAACAAGAAAATAGCCTTTGTTAGCCATCTAGACTTGACCACCACCACTTTCTCTCAGTCTTCTCGCTCGACTCCATTTCCTGAAATATCATATACAATGGGACGTGAGTACATAACCATGATACTCCGTAGAAACCGATAATAACATCAGTAATTATCACAATATCAAGAACTGCCATATATGCATATAACTGAAATAAAACTGGCATATATAAATTTAATTGAATTCTTACTGCTCTCGGACACATTGGCTGGTATCATGTGCACATTTCGATGGGACATAATCATACTAGATTCCCACCGAAACCTGGGTTAAGGACACATTGGCCTTGACACAGGCGACAAATCATACGGACTTAGGTCGTTACCCACTCGTCGGGGGAAAACATTTTATTACGTACATCTCTCGGATGTGGTAACTGAGAATATAACATAAGTAAATCCCAGTACAGGGTTCTTACCTTTTTTGTTGTGTAGTAATAAATGCTGAACTTCTCGAGATACTGAGATTTGACTCCTTAAGCTACATAAAAATTTTATAAAAATATACTAAGTCTTATGCTCGAAAGACTTAATAAATACTGAGATGTTGTTCTATGCTAGACTGGTTATGACTCGATTCAAAACTCATTTTTAATCTGGATTTTAAAGAAATACTCTAGGATTTTTAAAATATTTTATGTCCAGAAATAAAATAACTGGTTTGAACTGAACTGACTTGATTCAGAAAAATACTAAAAATTCCGGTGTAAACTAGTACCGAAAATATTGAACCGAATATCTCAAACCGACCACTTACTGAACCATTTTACTAGCTTGGACCGATGGCTCATCATGAACCGGTCGGTCGTGGGTGACACGAGTGCCTCGACTCGGTCACTAATGAGCCGAGTGCCTTGGCTCGGTCATTCAAGGTGCGGCTGGTTGCTAACACATGCACCAAGACACGAACACTAACCACACGTCTCTCGGGTTCAGGACCGACATTACTAGTACACACATTGGTGCTATCGAGTGCTTCGGGGTTCAGTCGGTTGCCATTGGGTGCTTCCCAACACGCTGACATGAGGGCTGACGTGGTTGAGTGCTACTGGGTGCTGCTGGGCACTACCCGTGGTCATTGGCATACAGGCACGAGTGTTCGTACGGTTAAGGGCTATCGGGCGTCACTGACACTTTGGCACGGTCACTGACCCGGTATAGGCCAAACTCATGATGTCCATTGGACGCTGGCACGAGCTGGCACGGTTAACCTCTGTGTAGAGGCACTCCCCCAATAAGTTAACCTCTGAACGCGGGGAAAGCCAGGCGTTAGCGTACACTAGATGCGTCGAAGCATTCACAGTCGGCTCTTTTTCGGCCGTCCTGCTAGTTTTTCGGTGACTACAGACTAATTCCAATACCTTAAGACATAAGGAGCCCAAAAATGTATAAAAACTCTGGGATGATCCGACTCGATTTTAAAATGGTTCGGGAGACAAAAACGGACTAAATAGGGTTCTAGGTCACTGAATCACTAAACTCTTTTTAGGAAAAGACTCAATGTCGAAAACTTAACATAATAATCATGGTTTTTAGTATTAAGAACTTGGTAAAAACTCGCATGAAATTGTACTTGGCTCGATTGGTCTTAATTAGCCCAAAATTTAATTTCTACTTGATCGAGTAAACAACCTCCAAATAAGCTGAACCTTTACCAACTTATTCCACATGATAAATAATGATTTTAGGAGTACTAAACTCGGCTATGGCATGCATGGAAGCACGACTTTCGAATTTAGGGTTTAATTAATTTAAAAATCGAAAATCTTCATAACTCTCGTGCATGATCCTCTTTCTATACATAGTACTCCTTAGAATATCATGCTTAAGCTAGAAAAGGACTTGGAAAGGTGTTTACCTTCACTTAGTTTGGAAATGAAGAACGAAAGGAGCTCTCGGCCTCTTCTCGGGTTTCTCTCGGCAAAGATGATGTTCCGGTGAGTTCACTTCTGTGACTACTGATTGGAGGCCTCTCTTAAGTTGTTCTTAGATCCTTTGTGAAGTATGACTTGAGAAAATTTGAAGAGAATGGTCGATCACTTGCTGAGGACGTGATGCTCGCGATTTGGCTCGAAGATGGGTCGTCGGAGTTACAGTCGGAATTTGCAGAGTTTTTGATGAAATTTTCTAAGTTTTGGGACATCCTCTACCTATTCCTCAGAGTGGAGTATATAGAATCAAGACAGCCCGTCCAATTGCCTTAAATTATGGAAATTTGGACTTTTCCCCACACCTCATCTTCTCTTCTTGGTTTTTGTGCCAAGGATGGGGATCAGATTTTTGGACTTACACCTGATGATAAAATGGGTAAAAGTCTCCTTTGACTGAGGAATTTGGGCTGAAACTCGTTGGGTCCTGGTCGGGCGTTGGGCCGTGCGCTGGTAGGCTTAGCGATGGGCTGCATCGTGGGTCGCGTGCTGGATTTCTGCAGACTTAGCGCGCCAAAATTGAGCCGATGGTTGAGGCTTGCCAACAAATCTTAAGTTTTGAGCTAAACTTTACACAAGTTGTCGGATTGGGCAAGGTTGCACAAAACTGGGCCGAGGGCAATGCTAGTCGTGACTCGGGCTGCACGCGGTCATTGGGCTGCGTGGTTTCTCAGACCGATTGTGCGGGAGCTGCCATGACTTGGGCTGTGCTGCGGATGCTGGGTCGTGTGGATGTTCTCGGACCGCATAAGGTACTAGTGTACTAAGGCCGCTAATGAGTGTTGGGCCGCGTGGTTGTGCTAACTCAAGCGTTCATCCTTGGCGCGAGTTCGACTCAGCTATGGTCAAGGCTTGATTTTCTATATTTGCTCGAGTGTACTTTAATCCGATCCATGTCATGACTCATTTTAATTTTTCTCGATTTAGGAAAAAAATGAATCATGACTTAAATTATTTATCCTTGGTCTTATGAGAGGAATGAACCGAGATTTTCAACTAAAGTCCTTTCGGCTTTGATATAAACTCTCATTAGAATTTATCTTGGTTTAACCTCGAACTAAAAACGTCAGACTTAAATAAACTACCATGGGAAGTTGAAGTCTAGTACTTATTAGTAAAGATTAGCTTACACTCGAAAATTGATATCAGACTATCATTAATACGATTTAGCTTAATCTCGAAAACTAAAGCGGCTTTGCTTATAAATTATAAACTGGGGTATTACAAGTAAGGCAATAGAGAGATAAAGGAGTAAGTAGCTTGAGATAAGAAGGAACTAGAGGTGCCGGTAGTTCTGGTAAGGAAGTAGAAAGGTTGAGGGCAGAGAGAAAAAAAGGGTGAAATGTACCTGGGGAAGAGCTAGTAGAGGTTCAACTGGTTAAAGGTGTTGAGGGTAGGAAGATTAAAATTAGGGGAAATCTGGTAGAGTCGTTGAAGGATGAGCTCATTAATTTGATCAGGGAGTTTAAAGACGTGTTTGCATTTACCCTAGACATGTGAATGAATGCATGTTGAACATCGATTCTAAAGCTCGACCTGTTAAGCAGAAGATGAGACACCGTGGAGCTGAGATGAATAAGGTTATCAAGCAAGAGGTCGATAAGCTGTTGAAGGTGGACACTTAATTAAGATACAATTCCTAGAGTGGATTTTAAATTCGATAATGGTAACTAAAGGAGAGAGCAAAAGGAGGATATTTATTGACTTTAGAGACCTGAATAAGGCATGTCCGAAAGACCACCACCTCTCTCTTCAAGATCGAGTAGTTGATCGACTCTATGACAAGATGTGAGCTCCTTAGCTTGATGGACGTGTCATAAGGTTATCACTAGATTCCGTTGACCAAGTATGACAGAAAAAGGGTCAATTTTGTGACAAGTAAGGGGATCTATTTCTACATGCTCATTTCCTTCGAGCTGAAGAATGAGAGGCCACATACTAGAAGTTAGTCGACAAAATATTCAAAGAGCAGCTTTTTCGGAATATGGAGGTGTATGTTGATGATAAGCTGGTGAAAAGAAAAGTCGAGTTCGATCATGTGGCAGAACTCGGGAAGATCTTTGGGACCTTACGAAAATTTGGGAAAAAGTTAAACACGATCAAACGTGTGTTCAGAGTAAAGTCTGAAAAAGTTATTGGTTATATGGTCACCAAGAGGACGATTGAGGCCAAGCCTAAGAAGGTGCGAGCTATGCTGTAGATGCGACCCCCTAAAAACATAAAGGAGGTCCAGGTGCTAACTGGGAGGATCATGGGGTTTAGCAGGTTTATCTCGAAGGTTGTTGAAAGGAATAACTAGCCCACTTTTCAAGATTTTAAAGAAGAGTGTCATGTTTACATGGACGAATGAGGCATATACTGCTTTAGAGGAGTTGAAGGTCGTACTCACCAACCTACCATTGTTGGTGTAGCCAGTTTAAGGAGAGAGTTTGGTGTTGTACATTTCGTTTGGACACATTGCAGTAAGTTCGGTGCTTCTAAGAGAGGAAAAGAGCATGCATATATCTATTTATTACGTGAGCTGAGCGATGAAAGGATGGCAGGTGTTTGTGGATGGATAGATTTCTAAAGGAGGTGCATGCTTGGGTATTGTCTTGATTTCTCATGTGGAAGACACCATAGAATTCACGACCAAGTTAGGGTTTTGAGTTTGTAATAACGAGGCAGAATATGAAGTTTTATTGAAAGGCTTGCAGTTGGCAGTGGCTAAAGAAGCTCGACTTCATTCGAAGTTGTAACTTGTTGTCGGATAGCTCCAAAGATAAAGGAGAAGAGGCTATAAAAGTATGTTCAAGATTTGACTAAGGGCTTTAACTCTTTCGAGCTAGTACAAATACAAAAGAATGCTCGAGCTGATTTGCTATCAAGATAGCTCAAAATTTTATGAACTGCAAGAGTAGGAATGTAACATTGTTGCACATGGAGAAAAGTGTCATCGAGGTCGCAGAGGTTTGTGAGGCCAAAGACTGATGAGCTCTTATACTAAAGGAGCTCAAGAAAGAAAACATTAAGCATGTTAAATGATGTTTTGAGCAAAACGAAATCTTGTTCAAGAGGTCGTACACAGAGAAACACTTGCAATGCTTTACCAAGGTAGATGGTCAGTACGTGCTTAAGGAGATGCATGAAGGATATTACAGCGACCATAATAAAGCTAGGTCACTGATTCCAGAAGTACTGAGAATAAGTTATTTTTTTTTTTTTTTTTTTTTTTTTTGTTTTTGCCAAAATGCGAGCTGATGCTGTGAAGATGGTCAAGTAATGCATTCAATGTTTGAAGCATGACCCTATTTTACATCAGCTAACCGAGGACATGATGTCAATGAGCGCACTGATTCCCTTCTCACAATGGCGATTCGACCTAGTTTGGCCACTACTTCAGTGGTCGGGGCAAAGGAAATTCTTGATTGTTGCAGTGAACTGTTTCACTAACTGGGTGGAGACCAGCCTGTAGCTGTGATAAGAGAGAACAAAGTTATACATTTTGTGTACAACAACATTTGTTGTAGGTTTAGAATTCCCAAGATACTGGTCTCAGATAATGGAACTAAATTTAATGGTTGGAGAATAAGTGTTTGGTGCGAAGATATGCAAATCGACGTAGATTTTGCTTTAGTAGCTCACCTGTAAGCTAACGGGAAAGTGGAGGTCAAAAAAGGATGATTGTGAGTGGCCTGAAGACAAGGTTGAAATGGACCTCAGGTCACAAAAAGGATGATTCTGACGACCCTAAGGTCTATCACAAGAGAGACCCCCTTTAGCCTCATTTACAGAATAGAGGCACTAATATCAGTCGAGGCCGAATTGAGCTCTCAAAGGGCGCTAACTTTTGGGAAGGAGAAGAATGACGAGTTAGCTTGAGCAGCTCTAGATATGGTCGACACTCTAAGAGAGTAAGCAGCCATTCGGGTGGCGACGTACAAGCAAAGGATGTGGATCGCTCATGACAAGAAGGTAAAAGTTCGGAGGTTCCAGGTTGAGGACCTTGTCTGGAAAGGTTTGATGTTCTAAAGTACGTCGGCAAGCTCGAGCCAAATTGGGAGGGTCCATATATGGTTAGATCGAATGCACGCAAGGGGAGCATACAAGTTAGGAGACCAATGGAGGTTATTGTCCAGATCATGGAATATGAGGAACCTGAAATAATATTATGCTTAAATTTTTGGTTTATGTAAACATTATGTCTTTCATGGTTAATGAAGATTGTCATCCCTATAATATTTATTACTTTTGCAAGTAGGTTGACCTCAGTGGCAGGACGACCTCATTACAAAATGAAGTTCAAGCAAAAATATGACATGATTAAGGTTTTTGAGTGATCATTTGCTTGTTTGAACGACCTCAGAGGCACGTCCACCAAGTGTTGGAGCCTTGTTGACGAAACCTCGGCATGAATAAGGCTTTCAAGATGGTCAGACTCTTGTTTGGACGATCTCAGTGACAGGTCGGACAAGTGTTGGACCTTGATAGCAAAAACCTGGCATAATTAAGGCTTTCGAGTTGACCGGTCTCTTATTTGAATGACCTCAGAGGCAGGTCGGGAAAGTGTTGGAGCCTTGTTGGCAAATATCTGGCATGACTATGGCTTGCAAATTGGCCGATCGCTTGTTTGAACAAACCCTAGAGGTAGGTCGAGAAAGTATTGGAGCCTTAATGGCAAAACTCGACATGACTAATGCTTTCGAGCTAGCCGTTTGCTTGTTTGAACGACCTCAGGGGTAGGTCGGGTAAGTGTTAGAGCCTTGATGGCAAAAACCTGGAATGCTTAAAGCTTTCAAGCTGGCCAAATGCTGTATTGAACGACCTCAGATGGAGGTCAAGTTATTTTAAGTATGGTTACATTTTGATTTGTGAAAAATGTTAATTATGGAAATTATGCTCATTGGGAACCTCAGTGGCAGGTAAAGGTTATGAAGATAAGAGTTCTATTGTATCAAGTTATAAAAGATACAAAGTGACACCAAGAGAAGGAAATAACATAAGCATAAACAAACGAAAATTGAATTTCATTGCGACCAAACTACATACAAATTTTTTATTACATTATACAATTATAACAACCTAAAACAGACTACTTGGAAGGAACTGACTCCTCAGTGGTTGCAGGGGCTAGATTTGCTACCTTAGAAGGTTACTCGAGAAGAGGTAGGTCAGGTAAGTGCTAAGTGGTCGCTTGTTTAAACGACCTCAGAGGTAGGTCAAGCATGTGCTAGAGCCTAGTTAACAATTGCATTTTAATTTACCAAATGCAAATCAAAGAATTTTCAAAGGCCTCGATAGTAGGTCGATTGAATTGAATATTTTATATGTCAAAGATGTCAATTTTCAATGTTTTCTCAGTATAGGTTGGACTTTAATAAACTTCAAAGGCAGGTTGATGGAGTTATGATAAAGCTTTGATGACATATGCATTTTCATCCATCAATTTACGCATTAAATTTCTTAGACCTCAGAGATATGTCTGGTCAAAAAAGCTGTACCAGGGTTAATAGTGTTTTAAACAGAGAAAATTTTCTAGAAGGCAGGTCAAGTTATTTTGGTTTGCAAAAAAATATAAGTGTTGAAATTTGTTTTTGCCAGAAATGATAGATGGAAATGGTGGCGATAAAAGTTTAGTCATATCCAGTAAGGAAAATTCAAACCGACCTCAAGANAAACAACATTAATAGATCCGGATGCGACCTCCCCAAGTGCTGGATCGTAGAATGGGCAGCTTCACGAGCTCCTTCCTGGGGACCATCCATAACCTTGTCGACGGGAGCGACCTTGGTGGCAAGATCTTCCTCGGGAGGAATTTGGAATAAAGGCTCGACCTGGAGCTGACGAGCCGGGAGGATAAGCTTCTTCTTCAAGTGACCCCCTAAGAAGAGTCTTCTTTTGGAGGCCCTCCCACCACTTGTGGTTGAGCGAAAGGCTAATTTTGCCTTCATAACCCTCAGGATAGTCGGGGACCTTCTGCATGATAACATCCCAGTCGAGAGTCCCTGAAAAGCCCCAAGCTTTGATCTTCTCCTTAGCTTGGTCCAAAGAAAAAGTAAATAATTGGTAGGTAGATGGACCAAGCTATTGTAGGAAGCTCGAGGACTTGCAGACATCCTGAACGACCTGCTTTCGATGGGCCTCAATGAAAGTCCTCTCCATCTGGAATGTGAGGAAGTACTGACAGCCTATCGCCTGCCCTACATTGCTGGCTACATGCACATCCTCTTCATTTTTCTTCATGAGCTCTTAGAGAGTAGCATCATGGTCCTGGGAGACCCGACCAAGCTCTTTTTTCAGGTTAAAATTATTCTTATTCAATTGTTCGTTTTTAGCCTTCATGCTCTTGAGGTTGGCATGGAGATCAGCATGAGAAGATGAGGAGGGAGAGTGTTGTACTTGTTCGTTGAGGAGAGAAACCAGTGCAGACAGGAGATGCAAAGCAAATACAGTAAGAATATATTCTTGGATAAATTACAAGTGACTAAGAAGATATACCTAGGCAACAGACTTAGTCGCGTTCTGTAGTCCCCATTAGATTAATAAGAGATAAGCTTGTTTTGTTCTTAAGTTCATTGCATTGCATATCATTTTATTTTGTTAATTTTGTCTAAGTCTAATAAGTTTATTAAGATTATTTAGATGTCTCCATCTATTTAATCCAATAAGTTAAATGATATGTGCAGATGTCCTCGTCTACTTAATTATCCCAAGTTTTAGTATTTCCCTTGTTAAGAAAAAATCGTACAAATCTTAAGTTTAAGTGCAAGCCATTTTTGTGAGCCATTGTTTCTATTTTTTCCCAAGCAAGACCAATTATTTTTTGGCCTTTTTACTCAAGAGAACTCGGCCCTTTTGTGCATAAAAAAGAGTGACCCTTTAAGGCCTCAAAAAGCTGCCTCTGCTAATGGTTTTTCACTCCAAGATTTATTCAAAATTCAAGCACCTCGTGGCCTTGTTTGGTAAGCTTGTAATCCCCCTCATAAATTGATTTTTTTCCTTCTTTGGAGCCCAAGAAGCCACCCCAATCAGCCTCCATAAGGCAAGTTTTGAAGATCTTTTCCCCTCATTATTCCTCCCCTCCTCCAAGACACGCCTTTTGATAAAAAAACACAATCTTTTCAGCCCTCTAATAGCATCAAGAAGAGTCCTCCTAAAATCACTCATAAACTTTAAAAAATCTCTCAAAATACCCTAAAAAACCCTCTCAAATCCTCCACGCCACCGACATTCTCGAGCAGCCCCGAGCTACCTTGCTGAGAGACACTAGTGCACCGAAGCCATGCTGTGAAACCGTATCCATGAATATTCATCGTGCCGAGGAGACGTGAGTTGTCGAGTTCAATCGGGAGCCTCTTTCCATGGTGGATCGTGTGAGCCCGAGAGCACATACCCGAGATTCGGCAACCAAGGGCGAGAGAAGCCAGGGAGTAGCTGAGACAAGGAGGCCACTAGGACGAGTGGCCGAGGAGACCTGAGTACAGGTAGCCAAGATCCGCGTCCGCAAGCATGAGAGATCCGGGCCTTCACCATCAGATCCATTTCTCCCTTTCTCTTGGAACCAAAAATAAAGGTAATTAATCCAAATATCCCCCTTAATTTGTTTAACAAGAAATTGAGAAAGAGAATGCTTAAGGTTTGTGAAAAATATGAAATTTAGGACTCTCTTTCTTACCTTGAATGTGTGTCCTTGAACCATGAGTTTTGATACATTTCATTGATAAAAAATAAGCCATTTATGCCATGATGTGTTATCCTGAGAAGCCTTGATATTGGTTGAAAATTTATTGATTTGGTAAGCCTTGAATAAAAATCCATGCCTTGGTCGAACTCGTACCCTTCGGGTCGCAGCCTCGGGAACAGACCCCCTCGTGTCGCATAGTGCCACGGGGCTGCTGGCAGGTACTGGGGGTCTGACCCCGAGCATGACTGCAGTATGTCGTGGTACAGTGATGCGGATATGGCAAGGCAACTCAAGAACGCTTCGAGCCGCGCATACCATGCACGCAGGAGGCTAGCACGACGCACGGGTGAGACGCAGGCCATTGAGGGTGACGCGTGCGGGGAACGCAAAACTAGCAAGCAAGTACCGCTGGGCGATGGCGCGCGGGCGAAATGAGCAGGCGACGGGGGTTGACGCGCGCGACAAGCACATTTGGCAGAAGCATGAAGGATGCGGCAGGTGCCGAGGACGTAGCAGGTGCCAGGGACGCACGCGAAGAAATCGCGGCGGACGCGGGCGTGCGCGAGGCACGTAGCGGGTGTGCACGCGCGAGAGCGGGCGGTGCAACCTTAGTCCTCGGGGACTAAGGCAAGGCGCGCGCGGGCGGTGGGGGTCCGAGGCGGCGTGAAGGGCGGCTAGGGTTCCCTACTTGGAGTGCAAACAAGATCACCTAGGATTCTTTAGATATTTAGTTTTCTTCTTTTCATAAGATTTCTAGATTGCTTAGGGTACTAAATATTCTATTGCTTTATTAGAGTTATAGTTAGATAAGGACTAGATCTATTCGATGCCTATATAATGACCCTTCTTCTTGTTATTTTTATACATTGAAAATCATAATAAAAAAACCCGAACTTTTGTTCAAACACTTTTCCTTAGATTTCTTCTTGATTTCTTTTGCAATTATATTCCGTTTCGAGGGGCGCGGGTGTGTGAAACTCCGAGACAACTATCGTCGGTTCAAGGCACGAGTGGTGTGGCTTATCGGCAATGGGGACACACGATAATTATCATTGGTGCTTTCATTGAGAGTATCTAGATCGTGTGTCTTTCCCTTTCCCATTCTTTTTCTTTCCCATCTTTTTATTTTCGTTCAAAAAAAAAAATCTTCAAGACGAGTCCTCGAAGCAAGGAGCGAAAGCAAGAAAAGAAATCCATGGCCAACAAGGAGATGAAGGACAAGATCGATAATCTAGACGTTCAAGTCCGAAGCATGAGCGAAGCCATGGATACCCTAGGCGAGGGGCTCGACACAACCAAGGCATCGGTTCGTGATTTGATGGAGAGCATGAACCAAAGGTTCGATGAGATGGCTAGCAATTTCTAACATCATGCGCGACCACCACCGCGGCAACTGGGCGTGAGCGGCCCGAGGAGCAAGAGCAGCGGCGCGCCGAGCATGAGCAAGAGGAGGACTTCGAGCAGCGGTCACAAGCGTCCAACATCTACGATCGCCCAAGGCTCGACAAACCAAGGCTCACGCTATCACCTTCACTGATACCGACCCCGAGGCATGGCTCAACCGGGCCGTGCAATATTTTGAGCTCAACAAAACCGAGGGGAATGACAGTGTGCGATACGCGGCCTACTACCTGGACGGTGAAGCCAACGTGTGGTTGCAATGGCTCACGAGTGTTTACCGCAACCGGCAGTGAGTCATCGGGTGAGAAGAATTCGAACGCGAGTTACTCATGCGTTTCGGGACATCTGATTACTACAACTATAATGAAGCACTCTCTCGCATACGACAGACAGGCAGCTTGCGCGACTACCTAAAGGAGTTTGAAAGATTAGCATGTCGCGTACGGGGCTGGCCCAAGACCGCACTAGTCGGGGCATTCATTGGCAACCTCAAATTTGAATTAGCCACATAAGTTCGCTTGGAGCGGCCTGAATCGATGCATGCGGCCATGGAGGTTGCTCGACACCGACCTCGCTGCCACTCGAAGGGGACGGGCGGACGCGCGCTTTCCGAAGCCGCGACGCACGACAACACCATACCGAGCATCTAACCACCGAATAGCGCTCGACCACCGATACCGAAAGTCAAGCGATTGTCGCTCGAGGAGTGAGGTGCCGACGTGAGAAAGGCTTTGTTTCAAGTGCGAAGAGAAGTTCACACCAGGCCATTGATGTAAGTAGGCGTTTTTTATCGACGTCATTGACTCGGATGAGGAGGAGCCTGAGATTGAAGAAAGTGAAGTCGAGGTTGAGGTGCTCGAAGAAGAATCCGAGATCTCAATGCACGCAATGGCTGGTACTCGAGGGCCGAGAACAATGCGACTACCGGCATGGGTCAAGGATCGCCGAGTGGTCGTACTCATGGACAATGGGCTGTCACACAACTTCATCAACGCGACGCTATCCTAGAAATTGAAGTTGCCGACGACGAAGATAGAGCCATTCGAGGTCCGGGTAGCCAATGGCGAACAGTTAAGGTGCACCGATTCTTATCGCGGGGTGCCGATCAAATTCCAAGGGGCCACCATCAAAGCCAATCTCTATGCGCTACCCTTGGTTGTACCCGACGTTGTGTTAGGAGTCCAATGGCTCGAGGGATTGGGAGAAGTAACCATCAATTACCGAACTGGGGTTATGAAGTTGAAATCAGGAGAGCATCGAGTCACATTAAAGGCTAGTGAGAACGGTGGGACCAAGGAGGTTGGTCTCAAAAGCATCGAGCGGGTTTGGAGCGGGGGCGGCCAAATCTTTGCCGTGGTGGTCGAGAACACGGGCGCGCGGGCTACTTGAGGATTCGACCGTGTGCTGGGCGAGCCTAAGGGTCTACCACCACACCGGGAGTTCGACCACCGCATACCTTTGACCAATGAGCACCATGCCATACACGTCCATCCATACCGGTACGCACATTTCTAGAAGACGGAGATCGGAAGGCAAGTGGGCGAAATGCTTGAGTCCGGGCTCATCCAACATAGCTCAAGCCCGTTCTCATCACCGGTACTACTAGCAAAGAAGAAAGATGAAACGTGGAGATTCTGCACCGACTATCGAACACTGAATGTCGCGACAATCAAGGACCGCTTTCCCATACCAAGTGTCGACGACATGCTCGATGAGTTAGGAGGATCACGCTACTTCTCAAAACTCGACCTTAGGGCCGGGGACCATCAGATTCGACTCCACAAGGCCGACATTCCGAAGACGGCCTTTCGCACGCACCAAGGGCACTACGAGTATTTGGTGATGCCGTTTGGGCTGTGCAACGCCCCATCCACTTTTTAGTTCGCCATGAATTCCATCTTCAAGGACCATCTGCGCAAATTCGTCTTAGTATTTTTTGACGACATCTTGGTCTACTCGAAGACATGGGCCGAGCATATTGAGCACTTACGTGTGGTACTCGAAATCTTGGAAGCCAACTCACTCCACATCAAGCCATCCAAGTGCTCGTTTGGACAAGAGATGGTTGAATATCATGGTCACTTTATCTTTCATCATGGTGTAAAAGTCGACCCAAGGAAGATTGAGGCTATGGTCGACTGGCCTAAACCGAGAAGCCTAATGCAGCTATGCGGATTTCTAGGGCTCACGGGCTACTATCGGAAGTTCGTGAAAGACTACGTGACCATTGCCAAGCCATTGACCGAGATGACCAAGAAAGGATGGTTCAAGTGGACCGAAGCTAGCGAGATTGGATTCGATAGGATTAAGAGTGCAATGACCACAACGCCCGTGCTAGCAATGCCGAGGTTCGATGTTTTGTTCGAGGTACACACAGACACAAGCGACATAGGGATTGGTGCGGTGCTAGTACAGGAAGGACGTCCCTTGGCCTTTCTTAGCAAGGCTCTAGGCACAACCCGACTGGGGCTGTCCATGTACGTGAAAGAGATGCTTGCGGTCGTAGAAGCTGTGTGATCCTGGAGGCCCTATCTATTGGGGCGGCGCTTTCGGATTGTGACCGACCAACAACTACTCAAGCGCTTGCTTGAGCAAAGGATCGTGACGCCCGAGCAACAGAAGTTTGTCTCGAAGCTCATGGGCTTCGACTTCGAGATAGTGTACCGGCCGGGCCGACAAAACGCCGTGGCCGACGCACTATCAAGACAGGCAGACGTCGCCAAGCTAGAGGCCATAACCGAGTCAACATAGGCTGTATGGGAGGAAGTTAGGAAGGCACAAGAGGACGACTCCTTATGCCAAGACTTGCACCGAGGGATTGAGGCGGGCGACACTGTCGTTGCCGACTATGAGCAGCACAACGGCCTATTACTCCACCGAGGCCAAGTGTTTATGCCCAATAGTGGGCAACTCCGCGAGAGGATTATGCAGCACTTCCATGACTCAAAGATTGGAGGGCACTCGGGATTCTACCGCACAAGGATGAGGATGGCCAAGACCTTCTTTTGGCCAGGGCAGCAGGGTGCGGTCCGGGAGTATGTCGCACGCTGCGACGAGTGCCAACGCACTAAGGACGACGCACGGCGACCGGGCGTTCTACTACAACCTTTTCCGGTGCCCGAGAGGATCTAGGGAGGACATCACTATGGACGTCATCGAAGGGCTGCCAATCAAATGGGTTCAACGGTGTCATGGTCGTGGTGGATCGACTTACAAAGTTTGCACACTTCATACCCATTACGCATCCCTACACGGCGAAATCCATCGCCAAGTTATTCATCGAGTACGTTATGAAGTTGCACGGGGTACCACGCTCGATAGTCTCTGACGGTGACCGGATCTTTATGAGTAGCTTTTAGTCAGAAATCTTCAAGCTGCAAGGGACCAAGCTATCGATGAGTTCAGCCTACCACCCGCAGACGGATGGGCAAACCGAGGTGACCAACCGCACGCTGGAGTAGTACTTACGGTGCTACGAGCATTAATTTCCAAAGAAGTGGGAGAATTTTCTACCATGGGCTGAATATTGGTTCAATACCACTTACCACGACTCGACCAAGGCTACACCATTCGAGCTTGTGTACGGGCGCAAACTGCCTACGCTCGTGCGTTACTCAGAAGGAGGTGCGATTAACGATAAAGTTGGTCGAGAACTTGAGAAGCGAGATCTGATGTTGCGAGAGTTGAAGAAAAATCTAGAAGATCAACCACATGAAGATCTTTCATGACGGCAAGAGGCGCGATGAAAGTTTCGAGCCAGGCGACTATTTTTACTTGAAGCTACGACCATTTAGACAACGCACGACTGCGTAAAGGGCCGCGACTAAGCTAGGGGTACGCTATTACGGGCCATAACAGGTTTTGAAGCTACGACCATTTTGATGAGTGCTGGCGTGTGTCGTGTTCGATGACTACGGTGGGGTTGGGTGTTGAGCTGGTGGGTGGTCTGAGGCGAGGAGATGACAGGCTGTGCATGTAGGTGCGTGTTTTGGTGTGTGCAGGCGTGTGTGTGTACTGTGTGTATAGTGTGTATCACTGTATGTGAGAGAAAGAGTTGGTGGGATGGTGAAATGTAGTGGCCACATGACAGGAAATTATTGGATATGTGTGAGTGGATAATTAGTATGTGTCACATAGTTGATAATAAAATGCCTAACATACCGTTAATGAATATATAATGCAATATTTTTTGTTATTGTTGGATCATCCGATTTGATGGCTAAAATTTATTATTATTTCTTTCACTAAGTACATTTCTCAATTAAATTCAACCATATATATATATATATATATATATATATATGAATTAGAATTATCTTTCATTCACTCTGACGAATTGATTGTAGTGGTTTGAAAATCAGTTTCTTTATCTCGTTCTATTGTTTACCTACTAGTGTACTTCTCATGCGCTGCACGGTGGGGGTTTATTCCTCAAACCCTTTTTCTCTAAACTTTATTTTAAATATTTTTCCTTAAACATTAATCATTTGATTATAATGGGAAAAAAAAAAGAAATACAAAGTATAAAAAAGAATAATATGTTATTAAACACTTCTCTATACACAACATTCTTGATTGGTAAAAACTTAAGTATTTGATAATTGTTTATTAAATATTAATCACCTTTAACGCAGAAAATTCACGTTTTAGAAGCTCACAAAACTTGTCAATCATCCGTTTACACTCTCTATCCTAACATATAAAATTGCCATTTGCAGAAGCATCAGCGAATTCAAATTGGATCTTGTATCTTTATGAATATGAAAAGCATTTCATAACGTATCAAATAATATAATAATTAATTAAAAATTATTTAATATTACAAAAAAATATATATATATATTCTAACCGTGCAGTGCCATGTGTATGGGTGCACTTGGTGCAATGCATCTCGCCATCTTCACTCTCCATCTGGCTATTGCACCTTTGCACACAAGATACCACCAATTATCAATAATCGAGTCGATTGTGGGACAAACTCATGTGTCCATAGCCTTTAAATAAGAACATTAAAATTTTAATCACAAAAATAAAATATGTATAATATGGAATGATTTTATAAGCTAAAATTGGAATATATTTTTTGTATTATGGAATTAGATTTTAGCATTTATATTGAAAAAAAAATCGAAATCTAATATTTTATATGAAAATGAAATCTACTTTCCTAACTGTAATGGACTTAAATTGTGCTACCTTATGGAATTAGATTTTAGCATTTATATTGATAAATAAGAATCATAATCTATTATTTTTTTGCAATTAAAATGTACTTTCCTAATTGTAGTTGACTTTTTTTTTTAGATTTTTTTTTTTTCAAATTACTATCAATACGATTTTCAATATATTCAAATTATATTTATTTTAGAATTATTACATATTTGATTTTTAGTAGGTGAGATTATAAAAAAATTCAGTTGTCCAATTGTTAATTAGGTATGAAAATCGTGCACATGAGTTTTATTATGCTTAGGGTACTGTTTTAGAATTATAATAATGTTAAATTGTTATCGATTAGAGCATTAAAAAGACTTAAATTTTGCTACCTTATGGATCAGATTTTAGCATTTGTATTGAAAAAAAAAATCAAAATCTAGTATTTTATATGCAAATAAAATTTACTTTTCTAACTCTAGTGTACTTAAATTGTGCTACCTTATGGACTTGAATGATAAATAGGTTTAAATATACTTTCTATTGTGGTTATGAACCAAAAATGAATAAAAAAAGAAAATCATATGTGTAATTTTATTTTATTATTGGTAAAATCGTATTTTTTATAATTGGTAATCTTTTGTTGATATTAACTAAATTCGTATTTTTTTATTGTCAAGAAAAAAAAATGTTTTATATAAGCTGATAGTTTAAATTAACAAAAATTCAGATTTTTTGATTGGCAAGACAATCGGATTTTAAAAAAATAATAACATAAATATATCCGATAGACACAAAATTAGGCCTGATTTCTTTTCCAAACTGAACCAATGTTTACATTTAAATTTTCGAAAAAAATAAAGATATTGCATAAGCGGGATTATTCTAAATTTGGCCAAAAAGATTACTCAATTTAGTAAATATTTTAGTCGGGAAACCAAATGTTTTTTTACTGATTTTTAGTTACTATTTCGAATAAATATCATTGCCTCTTTATATATTAATAGACTTCTAATACTTTAATCATGCTATTCCATAGTAAGATTTTTTATATTGAAAATATAAACTAAAAATATAAATAACTCACAATAATAAATCCACTATAAAACAACAATTATTTGAAGCAGACATCCCCTCTATATATAATTTCAGAATGGTTTGAGCCTACGTGGCAAACTCTCACGCTTCGGAATCCTATATGGCAAAAAACCATGCTTTGGAATTAGGCTTGGGTATAAATTAGTATTTTTTATCCCACTAAATCCATGATTGATTTTTTCTTCTTAACTTCTACAACTAGTTACCATAAATTATTTTATATTTTATTTTCCTACATTACCATACATTACATTTCATTTTTTTTATTTAATTCATTCATTGGTTATTATAAATGTTTCTTCTTCTTATTGTTTAAGGATTTTATAACTCTTTTGTTTGTACTTTATATTTTATATATGATGCATTAAATTAACTATCTTTTAACGATTTCTGATTTGACATCCACATATATATATATATATATATATATATATATATATATATATATAGGGGACATATCCAATGAGACCACTCCTTAAAATGAGTATGTGAGACTCAATCTTAGCCACTCATTTTGTCTAGATCAAAATCAATTAGAATATACATTAATTAAATAAGAAAATAATTATTAGTTGACTCCGGCGTTGACCGTTGACTTTCGGCGCTGACTTCTGACAAAAATCGTTGACTTCCGGCGTTGACTCTGGCGTTGACCCGTTCACAACTAACCTAGCCGCAAGAAATAAATAACCTAGCAACAAAAGACAACTAACCTAGCAACAAGAAAGAAATATCCTAGCAATAAAATACAACTAACCTAGCAGCATCAGACAACTAACCTAGCAGCAAGAAAGAAATAACCTAGCAACAAAAGACAACTAACCTAGCAGCATCAAACAACTAACCTAGCAGCAAGAATGAACTAACCTAGCAACAAAAGACAACTAACCTAGACCTATATCATCGGGTCTAGGTTATTAGATAGGATCCAGCAGATACCCATCTCGGGGGACGGTTCGGATGGTATGAGGTGAAGACTTACATCATCGGGTGTGTTTTCTACTACCTCGGCTTGGGAGCAGATCAGGCTGAGAGATCGGCCGAATCTTCTCTTTGGAGCCATCTGGAGCGACCTTTTCACCCCTACCATATCTGTTTTCCTTTGGCGCCTCATCTTGCGCCGGATACCCGTGGACACTGTGTTACATGCGAGGGGGATCTCCTTCCCCTCCCGATGTGTGTGTTGTTCTGAGACCGGACGTCATGAGACCAAGACCTTTACCCACCTTTTTCTAGAGAGTGAGATTGTGAGGAGAGTGTGGGAGCATTTTGCTACTTGGACTCATATACCCCTACCCTCCACAGACAGTTTTTTTGAGCTCCTGAGTTTTTTCTCACAGAGCACACACTTTAGACACGTGAGCTTCCTCATTCTTTGTCTGATCCTTTGGTTCACCTGGACGGAAAGGAATAGTGCAAAGCATAGGGATATTACTTTCTTGCTTTCTCACATTGTTTTGCAGGTGGAGAGACACATTTCGCTCCTCACAGCGTTGGGCAGGCTTTCTGCACGTGACTGGACAGGCTGCACGCCACCGCACCGATACAGGGTGGCTCCCCCTCCGCCTGTTCGGTCCCCTCGGCCCAGAGCTGTTGTTTGGCTTCGACCCGACTCTCCTTGGGTCAAGCTGAATACCGATGGATCATTCGATCGCCATAGCGGTACTGCCGGAGGAGGAGGCTTGATCCGGGACCACAGTGGAGCTCTTATCACCGCCTTCCACACGTCCCTTCAGGCCTCCTCGAGTTACGATGCAGAGATTCAGGCATTACAGATTGGCCTTCAGATTGCTGCCGACCTCTCTAGTCATATTTGGATTGAGCTGGACGCTGCGGCTGTCGTCACCCTCCTGTCCTCGGGTCATCAGGGCTCGTGGCAGATTCAGCACCCGCTTATGCACATTAGAGATCTACTTCGGTTTGTCCATTACAGGATCACACACATCTTCCGTGAGGGGAACAGACCTGCTGATTACCTTGCCAGCCTTGGTGTTACCATACCAGACATGCACACGTATCAGACCTACACTGCTCCACTCCGTCTTCGCACGCTAGTTCGGATGGATCAGCTGGGATATCCATCGTTTCGATTCCAGTAGATTAGGTTTTTGGTTTTCGCTTTTCTTAGACCATCCACTTATTCCGGGCACCTGTTAGCCCGATGAAAGACCTTGTACTATTTTCATTTGATGTTTTCGTTACTGTTCTGTTTTGGATTGTGAGACTATGTTGAGTGTTTTGGCCCATTTTAGGGCTATGATCTATATACAGGTTGGGGATCCAGCCTAATCCCCCGCCCCTCGGGGCATTGTTTTGTTAAAAAAAAAAAAAACTAGTATCCTAAACCCTAAACCCTAAAGGTTCGTTGGGTGGCCGAGGGCGAGCGGAATACTAGGTTCTTCCAGGGCTACGTTAGGCAGAAGCGTGCTAAGTCGTACATCCACAGTATCGAGGCTGATGGGTCATCCTTGACCTAGGAGGCTCAGATTCGGGAGTCGGTTGTTGCTCACTTCCAGACCCTCTTCACCTCCGACAGAGGGTCCCTTGTGGCCCCGACCGCTTCTCTTTTCCCCACCATCCCTCCTTCGGTCGATCTCATTGGCCTCTGTGAACTCTCGAGTAGGGAGGAGGTTAGGGATGCTGTATTCGGGATTGATCCCAACAGCGTTTCTGGCCCGGATGGTTTCTCCTCCCTCTTCTATCAGGTCTGCTGGGATCTAGTCGAGACTGACGTCGAGGAGGCGATGTTGGATTTTTTCTCTGGCCACCGGATGCCGGATTCCTTCACGTCTACCTCTATTGTCTTGATCCCCAAAAGACCCAACTCGAGCTCTTGATCCGATTACAGGCCCATCAGCCTGTGTAACATGACCAACAAGCTCATTTCGAAGATCCTTAACGGCCGTCTTTCCCCTTTTCTTCCCTCCCTCATCTCTCCGAACCAGAGTGGGTTCGTCAAGGATCGGGTCATTAGTGATAACATCCTTTTAGCCCAGGAGATGATCCACGACATCTCCCGTGCGGACTGGAAGCGGGCTCCGAATATCGCGCCGAAGCTAGATATGGCTAAGGCGTATGATAGGGTAGAGTGGCCGTTTCTTAGGGAGTCCCTGGCTTGGATGGGATTCCCTGACCGTTGGATCAGTTTTGTCGAGGCGTGCGTGGAGCACTTCACGTTCTCGGTCCTGGTCAATGGCAACCCCACCGATTTCTTTCCCTCATCTAGAGGCCTTAGACAGGGAGACCCCCTGTCCCCTTCCCTTTTTGTCCTTGCGGCAGACTACCTCTCTCGCTGCCTTGATGGCTTCATCCGCGACTCTCCTCATATGACGTATAGCACCCATGGCTATGGTCCTCCCATCTCTCACCTCTCTTACACGGATGACATCATCATCTTCACCCGGGCGGATGATGATGGACTGGTCGAGCTCATGCACCTTTTGGAGCACTATGGCTTGGTTACCGGTCAGCTGGTCAGTGTGCAGAAGAGCACATTCACCCTCTCCTCTTCCAGCGTGGTCAGGTGGGCTCAGCGGGTCCACGACATTACTGGCTTTGCGCGTGGCGACCTTCCGATTACCTACCTTGGCGTCCCTTTATATAAGGGCAACCTCACGAGAGCGCTCTTTGCGGGCGTCAGGCAGAGGATGATCGACAGGATCTCTGGTTGGTCGCATAGACATCTTTCTTTCGGTGGTCGGCTTGCGCTGATCAAGAGCACTCTTAGCTCTCTTCCGATTCACTTGTTTATGGTCCTCGACCCCCCTAGGTCTACTCTTGACGAGATAGACCAGATTATGGCTCGTTATTTCTAGGGTTACAAGGACGGTTCTGGGAGAGGGAAACGTACCCACTAGGTGAGTTGGGACTCCATCTGTCGACCCCTCCCCGAGGATGGACTTGGCATTCGCCGCCTCAGGGACATTGTTACAGCCTTCGCATACAAGCTGTGGTGGCGCTTCAGGGAAGGAAAGTCGCTTTGGGCTCAGTACCTTCGCGGCAAGTACTAGCCTAGACGTGCCAACCACCCTTGTTGGGTGACGGCTGTTGATCATGATAGTAGGCAGTGGCGGCGCCTTACTAGGATTGGTAGGCGCGCCCAGGATCACATTTTCTGGGTGCTGGGCAAGGGCGATGTTAGTTTCTGGGATGAGTGGTGGGTAGGTGATAGGCCGTTATCTAGGGATATACAGGTGTCGCATTCCCCCTACCTGCTTGTGAGCGACCTCTGGTCGGACGGGTCGTGGGATAGGGGGAAGCTTGATAGGGAGTTGGGGTCTGGTGCGGGTTTTAGTGGGCATTTATCAGCTCAGATCCAGCAGATCCCTATCTTGGGGGACGGTTCAGATAGCATGAGGTGGAGACTTACATCATCGGGTGTGTTTTCTACTACCTCGTCTTGGGAGCAGATCAGGCTGAGGGATCGGCCTAATCTCCTCTTCAGGGCCATCTGGAGTGACCTTTTCACACCTACTATTTCGGTGTTCCTTTGGCGCCTCCTCTTGCGCCGGATACCCATCGATACTGTGCTACACGCGAGAGGGATCTCCTTCCCCTCTCGGTGTGTGTGTTGTTCTGAGACTGGACGCCATGAGACCGAGACCTTTATCCACCTTTTTCTAGAGAGTGAGATTGTGAGGAGAGTGTGGGAGCATTTTGCCACTTGGACACATATATCCCTACCCACCACATACAGTTTTTTTAAGCTCTTGAGTTTTTTCTCACAGAGCACACACCTTAGACACGTGGGCTTCCTCATTCCTTGTCTGATCCTTTGGTTCACCTGGACAGAAAGGAATAGTGCGAAGCATAGGGATATTACTTTTATGTTTTCTCACATTGTTTTGCAGGTTGAGAGACACATTTCACTTCTCATCGCATTGGGCAGGCTCACGGCCCGAGACTGGACAGGCTGCACGCCACCACATCGCTACATGGTGGCCCCACCACCGCCTGTTCGGCACCCTCGGCCCAGAGCTATTGTTTGGCTTTGACCTGACTCTCTGTGGGTCAAACTGAACACTGATGGCTCCTTTGATCCCCACACTGGAGTTGCCGGAGGAGGAGGCTTGATCCGGGACCATAGCGGCGCCCTCATCACCGCCTTTCACGCGTCCCTTCAGGCCTCCTCGAGCTATGATGCAGAGATTCAGGCATTACAGATCGGCCTTCAGATTGATGTCTACCACTCTAGCCACATTTGGATCGAGCTAGACGCTGCGGCTGTAGCCACCCTTTTGACCTCGGGCCACCAGGGCTCGTGGCAGATTCAGCACCCGCTTATGCGTATTAGAGCTCTACTCCGGTCAGTCCATCACAGGATCACGCACATTTTCCGTGAGGGGAACAGACCTACCGACTATCTGGCCAGCCTTGGCGCCACCATACCAGACGCACATACATATCAGACCGACACTGCTCCACTCCGCCTTCGCACTCTTGTACGGATGGACCAGCTTGGATATCCAGCGTTCCGCTTTCAGTAGGTTAGGATTTTTGCTTTCATTAGTATAGACATTTATTTCGGCCATCTGTTAGCCCGAAGATCGACTTTGTATTGTAGTTTTTGTTTCTTTTTCGTTTTTCGGCTTTTCTTTTTAGTTTTTTCTTTTGTTTTTGATTTTGATTAGTGAGACTCTGTAGACTATTGTATCTTGTTCGTTGATATTTTGGGCCCCCGGTTTTGGGGCCCTGATCTATGCACAGGTTGGGGATCCAACCCAATCCCCCGCCCTTCCGGGGCGTTGTTTGTTAAAAAGGAAAAAAAAACCTAGCAGCTAAAGATAACTAACCTAGCAACAAAAGACAGCTAACTTAGCAGCAAGAAAGAAATAACCTAGCAACAAAAGACAATTAACCCAGCAACTACAGACAACTAACCTAGGAACATCAAAAAAATAACCTAGCAACTACAGAGAACTAACCTAGCAACTACTAACCTACAACTACAGAGAACTAACCTAGCAACTACAGAGAACTAACCTAGCAACTAGAGAGAACTAACCTAGCAACTGTAGAGAACTAACCTAGCAACTATAGAGAACTAACCTAGTTGGAAGGTTAATTGTCAACGGTCAACGTCGGAGTCAACGGGTCAAAATAATATTTAAATAATCAAAATAATAAAAAGAAAAGAGTAAATCTTGGCCACAAATGATATGTACCAAATCTTATGGCTAAAAATGAGTCTTACGTCTTCACTTTAAATAAGTGGATGCACTGGAACCATTCCCTATATATATATATATATAGGGAATGGTTCAGATGCGCCCCGTTTTTAAAAGTGAGGACGTGAGACCTGATCTGGTCCGTTCACCACTCATCTAATCTAACGTTCAGAATTAATTTAGTACATTAATCAATATTTCTGATTTCGCGGGTGGTACGTCTTCAGAACTCTCTACTCTACTTTCCCTCTCCATTTTCGCACTTGCTCCTTGTTTCTGTTCCATTCTCTTCCATTTTCGATTTTGCAGATTCTCGCAGTCTATTCTCGCAGATTCTCTGCGATTTCGCAGATTCTCGTCTTAAATTGGTGAGTATTTTTGCTGTTGTTTTTGTTTGTAATAACTTTTTCGATTTTAGGTTTTTCATTCTTTCATTTAATAGATTAAAGTAATATGTTTTGTTTATTTTTTTCCAAGTTAGCTGTCTGATACTGCTAGGTTAGTGTATGATGTTGTTAGGTTAGTTATATTTGCTGCTAGGTTAGTTGTCTGATGGTGCTAGGTTAGTTACCTGTAGCTGATATGTTGGTTGTCTGATGTTTCTAGCTTAGTTGTCTTTTTGCATCTAGGTTAGTTGTCTTTTGCTGCTAGGTTAGTTGTCTGATGCTGCTATGTTAGTTGTCTGATGTTGCTAAGATAGTTACATGTAGCTGCTATGTTAGTTGTCTGATGTTGCTCGGTTAGTTGTGTGATGCTGCTAGGTTAGTTGTCTGATGTTGCTAGGTTAGTTGTCTTCTGCTGCTATGTTAGTTTTCTGATGGTACTAAGTTAGTTACCTGTAGCTGCTATGTTAGTTGTCTCATGTTGCTAGGTTAGTTGTCTTTTTCTGCTAGGTTAGTTGTCCTCTGCTGCTAGGTTAGTTGTCTGATGTTGCTATGTTAGTTGTCTGATGTTGCTAGGTTAGTTGTCTTATGCTGCTATGTTAGTTGTCTGATGTTGCTAAGATAGTTACCTGTAGCTGCTATGTTAGTTGTTTGATGTTGTTCGGTTAGTTGTCTTTTGCTGCTAGGTTAGTTGTCTTCTGCTGCTATGTTAGTTTTCTTATGCTGCTATGTTAGTTGTCTGATGTTGCTATGTTAGTTGTCTTTTGCTGCTAGGTTAGTTGTCTTTTGCTGCTAGGTTAGTTGTCTTCTGCTGCTAGGTTAGTTGTCTTCTGCTGCTAGGTTAGTTGTCTGATGTTGCTATGTTAGTTGTCCTTTGCTGCTAGGTTAGTTGTCTTCTGCTGCTAGGTTAGTTGTCTTCTGCTGCTATGTTAGTTTTCTGATGCTGCTATGTTAGTTGTCTGATGTTGCTATGTTAGTTGTCTTTTGCTGCTAGGTTAGTTGTCTTTTGCTGCTAGGTTAGTTGTCTTCTGCTGCTATGTTAGTTGTCTTCTTCTGCTAGGTTAGTTGTCTTCTTCTGCTAGGTTAGTTGTCTTCTGCTTCTAGGTAAGTTGTCTTCTGCTGCTAGGTTAGTTGTCTTCTGCTGCTAGGTTAGTTGTCTGATGTTGCTATTATAGTTGTCTGATGTTGCTATGTTAGTTGTCTTTTGCTGCTATGTTAGTTGTCTTTTGCTGCTAAGTTAGTTATCAGAAGTTGCTAGGTTAGTTACCACTTGTTGCTACGCTAGTTGTATACTGCTACTAGGTTAGTTTTATTTCTGGTGCTGCTAGGTTAGATATATGTAGTTGCTAGGGTACTTGTAAGCTGTTGCTAGATTAGTTGTCAGAAGTTGCTAGGTTAGTTATGACTTGTTGCTACGTTAGATATATACTGGTGCTAGGTTAGTTTTATTTCTGATGTTGCTAAGTTACTTGTCTGTTGTTGCTGCTAGGTTAGATATCTTTTGGTGCTAGGTTAGGTATTTGTATAACATATTTGATTAGCTTAGTTATATTTAATTTATTATTTTATAACATATTTTTTTCATTTGTTTCCAGAATTACAGTGTCCCGATTGCTGGGGAGAAATGGGATTTCAAGTCCAAAGCCTCTTTATTCATCGAGAGTTTGAATAATGATTTTAGAAATTCAAAGACTCATTCTAAGTTTGAAGATGTTGATATGGTAATTTTCATTTTAAATTGGAAATGATTATTTTATTTAGTTACTAACATGCTAATATTATATAAATTTTATTTTTTATCAGATATTCTTTCCTGTGTGCAAGAGTGATCACTTGTATGTGGTCTGTTTTGACTTGAAAGCATATCACATTCACATACTGGACTTACATGTGGAAAATATGAATATCAACATATAAATCTGGTAATAATCTCTAATATTTTTAAATTAATTTTAGAACAATGCATATACAGTTAATATTATATCATGCAATGTTAATACATTTTTAATAATTGTTCTTTCTTTTTTTTATTTTTTTTCAGAAAAAACTACTTGTTGAATATTTGAAATCCCAAGGAATGCTCGAATGTGGATCACTTGTTTTGAAATTGAAGCCAGTCAGACTTGATTTGCCATGGAGAGATGAGAAGAATAAAGTAGACTGTGGAGTGTTCGTCATGCGCCATATGGAAACATATTTTGGAGCTGGCATTAAAAATTGGAACTCTGGTCTTCTAAAGGATAATCCTGAGCAGTTGAAACAAATGCGTATTAGATACTGCTCGGAAATTGTCCTAAATGAATTCAATGAGCTTAAATCAGAAAATAATAAGAAGGCAGATGTGTTTGGAGGAAAGAAGAAACCTGCCAAAAGGGTGAAGACTGTCCATTTCAAAGACAATTGACTTGTAGTTTGATTTCAGTGACAATGTTTTTTGTTTTTTTGGATTTGAATACTTTTTTGATGTAAATATTATTTTTTGATGCAAGATTAGTTTTATTTTTATGCAAGATTAGTTGTCTGAATTGCAAGGTTAATATTCTGTAATTGCTAGTCTAGTTGCTTAAACTTGCAAAGTTAGTTCAGTAGTTTCAATGTTGCTAGTTTAGCTCTATCTAGTTTGCTAGGTTATTTATCTGTTGTTGCAAGCTTACTTGTCTGTAGTTGCTGGGTTAGATAATTTTAGTTGCAAGGTTTGTTTTAACCAGTTGCTATGTTAGTTGTCCGATGTTGCTATGTTAGATCATTTTAGTTGCAAGGTTAGATATATTCAGTTGCAAGGTTAGATATATTTAGTTGCAATTTTAGTTTTATGTTGTTGCAAGGTTATATCTATGCAGTTGCTAGGTTAGTTCTCTCAAGCTGCTGGGTTAGTTGTCTTATGTTGCTAGGTTAGTTGTCTGAAGCTGCAAGGTAGTTGTCTTATGTTGCTAGGTTAGTTGTCTTATGTTGCTAGCAAAAATAAACAACTAACCTAGCAGCTACAGATAACTAACCTAGCAACAATAAACAACTAAACTAGCACCTAAAGTTAACTAACCTAGCAACAAGAAAGAGGTAACCTAGCAGAATCAGACAACTAACCTAGCAAATAGTTCAGTTGCCTGTTTGCATTCAAATAATGTGCTTCCAATGTCAAACTGTGGCTGTGTTTCTCTTCAAAATATGTAATTTTGTATCCTTTTCCATCATCGTATTCAAACACTGCCCGAGCCATGCAACCAATTCTTTTTGAAACACGTTCTCGATGAACTCCTGTTGAATTTTTGGGTCTGGATTGTAGTTTAAATCCTTCCTTGCTGCAAACTATGAATTGTTTTCTCACCATCCCACTTCTAAAACGTTTTTTTGTACTAGTACGAACATCAAATCCACCATTTGCTCCATAGTTTCTGTAATATTGCATCCCAATTTCCAGATTCTCAAAGAGCATGCCAACTTTTGGTCTTAAATCTTCTTTGACAATCGGTATCCAGTACTTTGTTGAATTTGGTGATATCACCAATTGAAATTGACATCCATCATGTGTAATACCTGTTGCAAAATATCATACAAAAACATTAGCCTTAATAATTGCAAATGCAAGGTTATTTTGTATCGTGTTGCAATGTTAGTTGTATGTTTGCTGCTAGGATAGTTATATCTATTTGCAAGTTTATATGTCTCTTGTTGCTAGGTTAGTTGTCTCTTGTTGGTAGGCTTGTTGTCTTTTAGTTGCTGGGTCAATTGTCTGTAGTTGCTAAGTTAGTTATATTTATTTGCTAGGATAGTTCTCTGATGCCGCTAGGTTAGTTCACTCATGCTACTAGGTTAGTTGTCTCATGCTACTAGGTTACTTCTCTCATGATGCTAGGTTACTTCTCTCATGCTGCTAGGTTAGTTCACTCATGCTGCTAGGTTAGTTCTCTCATGCTGCTAGGTTACTTCTCTCATGCTGCTAGGTTAGTTGTATGTAGTTGCTAGGTTAGTTCTCTGATGCTGCTAGGTTACTTCTCTCATGCTGCTAGGTTAGTTGTATGTAGGTGTTGTGTTCGTTTTATGTGTTTGTTAGGTTAGAACTCTGTTCTGCTAGGTTAGTTGTCTACTGCTGCTAGGTTAGTGATCTAGTGCTGCTAGGTGTTAGGTATATCATGAATCAAAATTCCAGAATAACATGGACAATTTATTCAACATTATCAGCAACATTATATAATTTGAACAACTGCATCAACATTATATAATATTCTTGCCAGAAAACAGAGATTCTACAAAAATCAACATTATGAGCACGAACAATTTTTTCAATATTACGTGATTGATTCTAATTGAATAACTCGATTTTCATTCATGGTGAATTCATCAGCAACTATTTTATTTAAAGTCAGTATACCTTCTTCCATTAATGGCGCAACTGGAGTTGCTTCGATCTCCATTGAAGCTGCTTCCGTCGACATTTGTAGATAAATTTGATGAAATCGACTTTTTTTTCCCTGGATATTTTTGACGAGCAGTTGAGTTTGCCTATAGAAAACGAGAGTTAAACCTAATCAGACGATGAAATCGAACTTCAAATTGATAAGGAAATCGAGATTGAGAAAGAAATCGCAGAGAATCGTGATTGAGGAGGAAATCTGAGATATTATTTCTGATTTTGTGTGCGCGCGAGCTGAAGGTTTGTGATTTTTCAGCTCGTGATTTTATAATTATATATATACCTGATGCTGACCGTAGATTTAAAAGGCAGATTCCACGGTTGGGATTGGGTCTCACGTCCACATTTTAAGAGGTGGACCTATTGGATCCGTCCCCTATATATATATATATATATATATATATATATATATATATATATCCCCTCTATCTATAATTTAAGAATGGGTTGAGCCTACGTGACAAATTCTCACGCTTCGGAATCTTATTTGGCAAAAAATCATGCTTTGGAATTAGTCTTGGATATAAACTAGTATTTTTTATCCTACTAAATCGATGATTGATTTTTTCCTTCTTTACTTCTACAATTAGTTACCATAAATTATTTTATATTTCTTTTTCCTACATTACATTTCATTTTCTTATTTACTTCATTCACTCGTTATTATAAGTGTTTCTTCTTCTTATTTAAAGATTTTATAACTTTTTTTGTTGTATTTTATATTTTATATATGATATATCAAAGTAACTATCGTTTAATGATTTTCGATTTGACATCTATATTATATATAATACAAAAGTAATATATATTCTTATAAATAAAATTTAAGTTCATTTATCAAACTAAATTAAAAGATATCAAATAAAACTACAAACTATATTATAAAGTAATAGAAACTGATGTATATTCTTTTAAAAATGATATTTATTTCAAATTAATTGGTATGCTATCAATCTAATAACAATAAATAATTATTTATCTAAATTCTAAGATTACATATAAAGTTAGATAACTGTATGTATTAGGCATCTAATTAAGTACGAAATTAATCTATTTTGCTTAATACTTATGCATATACATATCAAAGATAAACATTTTTTTACTTAATATTAGTAAATAATATCGATAATTTTATATGATATAAGTAAAAAAGTTCAATATGAGTTGACATTTTCATTTAATATACGGGTGTTTAATTATTATGATTAACAAAATATAATTCAAAAATTTAATTAAAACCCAAAGTATTTTTTATATAAAATTAAATTATTTTAATTTAAAAAAATAATATTTTTACATATTATTTCTAATTCAACACCCGTGTATTTATATGGGTATTGTACTAGTTGTATATATATTTATACTCAAATTAAGTTTTTCAATAATACACACGTGTGAGCTAGGTTAATTTGCTGCATTTATTAAAAAAAATTGCATTGTTTGAAAATTGTTGATTAAATAAACTTTTGAAGTTGAGGTAATAGTACGGGAGCGTCAACAAGTAGGATTCTTCTAGTGGCTGCGAAATATTTGAGCCTTGAGCAACATTCTGTCTCAATAACTCGTCTCTCGTAGCCCGTGCAACACATAAAATAAATTTTAGTTAAGCTTGCATAAATTAAGTTACTTGGCCTTGGCCATACTTCCTTATTCATTAAGCATTTTAATCATGTGTAACGCAATTTGGTTATGTAAAGTAAATAAAAAACTAAAGCAAATGGTGAGCCATGGAGCGGTTTCATGTGATCTAAATGTGACTTGAAAATGGCAGTGTAGTCAAAAGGGCAATCAAAGGCTTGAGATATATAAAATAAAAAAATAAAATAAAATAAAATTAGTGGGCATCATTCTATTGATTACCCTTTTAGAAAGTAACATATAGAACCTTTTTAATGAACTTTAAATCAATGTTCACATGGCTGAATAGCATTGGGAAGTACATAGAAACATTAGTTTAGTACTCGAAGGGGTCAACCCCTTTGTCTTTAGCATTTCAAACTTCCATGATGCTTCCCACTTCTCTCTCTCTCTCTCTCTCTCACACACACACACAAAATGCATACTCTTTCTTTTTTTTTTCCATCATCATAATTAGCTTAAACCAAACTAGTCAAAAAATAAGAAGGAAAAAAATGTCTTCCCAAAGTTTAAATAGTCAAAATGATAAGGTATTGCATGATCTAGTGTTTGATTAATATAATTAGAAGGCGTAATTAGTTTAATGGGTTTTCTATTCTTTTAAGCATGAGTTAGACAAAATCTAGGATCCTTGACTCCTCCACTCAATATTTTTGAGGATTTTATTGGATCATAAAGATTGCATGGATGATGGATGCCATGTTCACGTTGTTTGTTTAGATAAGATTAGTAATATTGTTATTAGAATTGTCTTGTTTGTTGCTTTCTCCACTTGGGGTTTTTTTAATGGGTGACCGAAATATTGAAAATTATGTTGATACGCAAAATATATTATGAAAGTTGTTCATATTAATTACATGTGATATGATAGACTGACCATAGAAGCTAGATATTAGCTGACTAATTTTTTACATATATTTCATAACAGATTTCTTCATATCATAATGTGATACGACTGATGACCTGGAAAACTGGTTTACTATTTTGCTGTTTGGTCCAAATTTCAGTTTTATCTTATAAGGGATAAATAATCTATTCAACTAGTATAATACCCGTATGCTACACGGGTAGTTGATAAATAGATAAATGTACAATAGAAAAATACAAAAAAAAAAAAAAATTATATATTTTATGGAAGTTGGAAAAAATAAATAAAGAACAATATATTACAATTTATAATAAATAATAAGTGAATTAACAATATTATTTATATTCTGAAAACTAATTCATACACCTCATAATTTTATTGATAATATTTTTATTTAAAATACATAAGGGAATAATATGAACAAAACACAAAATTTGAAAAGTAAGATTATATGGACATTATAGAAAGAAGATAATAAATAGATTTATATGGAATGTTTTAAATATATTAAATATGTGTATATATATGGTAATCCGAACTTAAGTTATTTGGTATAAAAAATTAGTAATCTTTATTCAAGCCATATTACAAAGCATAAAAATAGATTTCCTCTCTCTCTTCTGCCGAAAACCCTTCTTTCCCGTCACGACTTTTCTCTTTTCAGGTCCCGGCGCCTTCCCCAACGAGACTTTTCGACCGGTCGGTGGTGACGCCCTTGAGCCTCGCGGCTCGTCTCCTGAGGAATCGCCACCTGGAGGTGGGCTTCTTCGCTGGGGAGGAAGAGGCGCTCGTCCTAGCCTCGGTTTCGCCCCAAATCTGGTGCTTGGGCAATGTGGCGGGCGGCCGACTCCCTGGATTCTTCGCTACGGCGGTCCTCCGGCCTTTCTTCAGGAGTAGGATGTGGCTGCAATTTCTCGGATTTGGGGTTTTGGAGTGGTGGGTTTCGCCGCTTTCATTCGTGGTCGACTCCAGCCCTGGTGTTGGGCCGAGGGGATGGCCTGCGTCATGGATCATGGCCTGGTTGGTTGCCGATTTCTGAGTCTGCTGCGGGCCGGGGGGTTGTGGGGTGAAGGACTCCGAGCGTAGGTGGGATGTCCGTTTAGATGGGGGTTGGGTCGGTGGGGTCGGACCTAGTTAGGCATTCTCTTGCAGTTTTTGAGTCGGTTCCTGGGTCGTATCCCTATCCGTGTGAATGGATGTTGATTGGTGTCGCTATCGTTTGGGTTGGTTAGGCTTCCTATTGCGGGAAGGGTAGTTGTAGTTGTAGCTGTAGTTGTCTTTGTGTTCTTGTGTTTAGTTTGTGTTTTACTTTTTTCTCTCCCGTTGGGAATGCGTTTGGTGTATCTTCCACTTGTGAGAGCTTCTGTTCTTCTCATTTTGGGAGTCTTTAGTGTTTCGTGTTGTTTTTAGGTTGGTTCTGGACTATCGTATGATGTCTATCTGTGCAGTCTTCCCAACTAGATTTAGCGATTTAGTTGTTTTATTCGGCCGTTTGGCTGTTTATTCGGCTGAGTGGCTGTTTTCTTGTCTTTTTTGTTTTTGTGAATAAATGTGATTCCAATCGTTTCTAAAAAAAAAAAAATTACAAAGCATAATATTTTGTCATGTAAGATTACGAAGCATGCGAAGCTAACACTTAGGCTCAACGCGTTCTGAAATCTATATCTATATCTATATAATGGACCAATTCATTTTACTATATCTGTTACAAATTTTCCCGCCTAAATATTTCAGCTAAATTGGAAATTACTATTAGACATTAATTTATTACATAAACCAAAATTTGTTAGTGCGTTAAGGAATTTCAGAAGATTTAAACCAATTATTGTTTGAATTAGAATTTGAGAAGATTTAAACCAATTATTGTTTGAATTAAAATTTAGTCTCAAAGATTCGTGAATATAAATTGATTTTTTTAATAATATACTCAAAGATATAAATGTATTACTACAAATTTGAAAAAATTTAAACTAATTATTGCTTGAAGTAAAATTTTGTCTCAAAGATTTGTGAAGATAAATTAATTATTTTAATAATATACCCAAAGATATAAATGTGTTAATACAAGTTTTCTTTTGACAGTTGAGTAAATATTAAAAAAAATCAACAGTAATATATAACAAACACACACATAGACACACACACATACACACGTTAAAAGTTATTTATTAGTGAGAAAAATAAAATCTAACTATATATCTTTAATAAATATAAATAAAAATTACAACTGAGTACCATAAGTGGCATCGGGTAATCACTAAAATGATATATGGGTTGATAAAAATCTATATCAATATCTATATAATGTACCAATCTATATTACTATAATTGATATAGTTTTAGACATGAAAAAAATAAAATAAAAAATCGTTTATATTGGCATATAATTAGGCTTTATTTATCAACAGATTTTACATATGAATACAATTTTTTTATTTTTTATTTTTACATTATGGCTAATACACATTAAGTATGAATTGACTTAAATACAATGATTGATTGATTGGATATATTTTGAATAACCAATAATATTGATTTCACAGTAATTTTGTTGATATAATTTTTTTTTAAAAAATTATTAATTATACATATAAAAATTATTTTGATTAGTTTTATCATCTCATAGTTGTAGATATGAATTATGTTCATCAATCAAAAAACTTAATTTATAATAAAATAATAAAAATAATTATGTTTGAATTATATTAGCTTAATGAATAATTTACAATATTAATAAACTTTTATAAAATGTAGTCAACTTAACCATGAATTAATTGATATATTAATAAATTATCTTTTTATGGTCGGGTAAAATTAAGAACTATAAATTTCACATTAAAATATCTATATACATCAAAAACACTATTCAAGGTGTTAAAAAGTAAAACTTTTATTACATATCGTTTTATATAGAAAAATAGGTAAATAAAATTATATAGTCAACTAACTATTGAAATTATAAGATTTCATAGTCGTTGGAATATAAAATTATTAAATTTATTTATTAATTAAATTATTATATATGTTGAGGAAAATGAATTAAATAAATCAATATATATAAAAAATATGATAATTCGAAATAAAAAATTTACCATGAAAAATTTGTGTTGCACAATAGATAAAAGTTACTAAAAATTAAAAGTTAATTACCATAAGTTAGTATCTAATTCAATTAGAGTGATTGTAAATAAAATTAATTTTATGAATTAAAATTTGGTCATTTATAGAAATTACATATTATCTTAAATAATTTAATTATATTTAATAAAAATATTTTTTGATATTGTATCCCGTGCATCGCACTGGTAGCAACACTATTTTTATATAAGGGAGATTTCTAAACATAACAGTTATAGCCAAAGAATTTAGAGGTGGTGATTTTAGTCCTCCACTAGTTAATTTTAGTAATTTTCTTTCGCCTTTTTCAGTACAAGTAATGTGTAGCCCGTGCAATACACGGTTAAACAATATTAAATAATAATTATAAATTAAAAATGATGGTAAACAATATTAACTAATAATTATAAATTAAAGATGAGGGTAAATAATATTAACTAATAATTATAAATTAAAGATGTAGTGTTAATATGTGATTTAAATTGTCGTATATCAGTGGTAAACAATATAAAATTATCTTGTATAAAAGATCATAAGAAAATGTATGTTTAAAATATTAAAAGTACCTAAAAAATTTATATGACGTATATAAGAGTATCTAAAATTTTATATATCATTATTGAAAGATGTGAAGTCACCTAAAATTTTTCTAAACTATTTTGTAAAAAAAAACATGTCTAAAACTATTTAAAAAGGTGTGAAGCCACCTAAAATTTTCTAAATTATTTTAAAATAAAATGTCTAAAAGTATATAAATTTAACATATGTATATGTATATGTGTATAGGTAAATTTATATATAGATAGAATGTGTAAAAAAAATATCTAAACAATATTTTTATAACTATATAGAATATTATGAGCCTACATATTATCTCACGCTAAATTGTTGAAAGAATATGAGAAGATTTATATTGAACATATAAAATAAATATTGAGATGATGATTTAAATAATATTTATAAAATACATATTGAGATGATATCGAGAATTATGAGACATAATTCCGTAATGTTGACTATAAATGATTTCAAAATTAAGTTTTTTTTTAGTCCGTAAAATTGAATTTCGTACGCTTTTTATTAATACGCTTGATTTACCCATTTTACAAATATAAATTTATATCTAAGATTTAGTATGTACTTAATTTTATTTTTTTTTTTGTTTTTTGGCTAGAAATTCTTTACAAATCTTATTATATATAGATATTAAAAATACCTAAAATCTTATATCACATGGATAAAAAGTACCTAGAGTATTCAAAATTATTCATTAAAATATGTGTGAAGTCCCTAAAAAAATTGTTATTTATGTATAAAAACTTAAATTAAACTTATCTATGTATAGATATACCTCCTTAATCTAGAAGATGTGTAAAAAATTGTTATTTGTTTAAAAGTATCTAAAATATTATATATTATTCTTGAAAAATATAACTATTTTATAAGAAAAATATATCTAAAAATTTATAGTTAACATCTATATATATATATACACACCGTAAATATTACGCAAAAAATTTGCCCAAACAACGTGTTTAAAAATTATATACAATATTTTATATAAAAACATGTTTAAAGTTATTTTTACTATTATATATTTCAGCCTAAAATTTTTCTAAACAATTTTGTAAGAAAAACATGTCTAAATACTTAAATTTAACCTATTTATATATAGATATACCTCCTTAATATAGAGAATGTGTAAAAAATTATTATTTGTTCAAAAGTATCTAAAATATTATGTATTATTCTTGAAAAATGTAAAATTATCTAAAGTTTTTCTAAACGATTTTATAAGGAAAATAGATCTAAAAAACATTTAAAGTTAACATCTATATATATAGACAGTAAAGATCATAGTTTTTAAAACCGGCCCAGAAATCGACCCGGGCAGGTCTCCGAGTTACCGGGTTACTGGTTCAACTGCCGAGACTCCGGGTCAATTGCTGAACCAGATAATTAACTTTAAAATTTTTAAAATTAAATATATAGTATTTTTGACATATAAATATACATAAAAGTAACAAAATTAAATGTTTTGTATATAAAATTTGTACATCAAAGTGTTAAAAAAGTTGTATCTCACAATAAATATTTACTATATCAATATATTTACATGACTTTTATTTTTTATATAAAAATATATTTAAAAAAATATATATAGGGACCGGGTCAAGGCTGGGTTTAGACTAGGTTTGACCAGGTCCGTTGTTACTTAGTCCAAATAGCCCACCCGGATCGGTTCTGGCTCCGGGTCGACCGGGTCCCGAGTCGACCCGTCGGGCTGGTCCGGGTTGAAAAGCAATGGTAAAGATTGCGTAAAAAATTTCCTAAACAACATGTTTAAAAGTATATACAATATTATATATAAAAACATGTTTAAAGTTGTATAACTATTATATATCTCAGCCTAAAAAATCGACCTAAAAAACATCAATAGTTAAATGAGAAAATATTAGTAATTATATGCGTGAATAATATGTATTACACCATAAAAAAAATATTAATTAGATTTACGCGTGAATAATATGTCTTACAACATACAAAACATCAATTAGACTATACTGAAAATTATGCAAATGTGGTGAAAATATTATGTGGTAGATATAAAATAAATATTGAGATAATATCAGCGCAAATGTATAAAAAATTTGCTACATAACAAAAATTTGAGTACAAATTTTTTTATCATTACCGATTTCATATGACGGAATAGATAATAAAAAAATATTATTTAAAAAAGTTATTATGCGATTTACATGTTACCTGTAGAAACTAAAATGAAAAGGAATTCGCAAATTCCAAATGTGAATTGAACAAAACCACCATTACCTGTCGAAACTAAAATGAAAAGGAATTCGCAAATTCCAAATGTGAATTGAACAAAACCACCATTTAAGAGAGCATTTAATATTGTCTGATTTTATGATAAAAAATTCAAAACAAAGTTCCAAAATGGTATGCAATGAATTTTGGCAAATTATTTTGCTTACTATTTCTAGTAACTAATTATTCTCTTTATATATACATATATAGATTTGATCATCTAATATCGCTAAACATACGTACGTTACAAAAAATGTTATGAGTACGAATTATTGGACTGATTTTGTTTCATGTGACGTGAGATATATGAACGTGATAGAGTAGAACCAATAGTTAAACGCAAGCACATGGTGTCTGGTGTAATTAGCAAATTTTTTATTAATATATATAATATAAATCAAATTAAAACACAAAGCACACCTCTTCATAACATTCATCGGTTTTATATACGGTGTTGCTATTCACTGCCCCTATTACTACGTACCGCCTCTATTTGGACCATTTTGTCTCTGATATTTTTTTCATAAACTCAAAAAATTGTAAAGTGTACGAATAGACGGCGATTTCCGGTCAAAATGAGCAACGATGAGACACGAAATTTTTGCAAGCCGGCCGACGATTGTGAGCGCTCGCAGTTGCGTCCAGCAGGCCAAGCCGGTCATGACCATCGGCGGTCGAAATATGCAGCCGACCATGACCATGCGAGGTCGGCCAGCCGGCAGGTTTTTTTTTTAATTAGTTAATTTTTTATTTATTAAAGAAATTATTATGTTATAGACTAGAATTGATTATCTAATAAATTAGAATTTATATTATTATGTTAGGACTTAGAAATTATTATGTTATAAATTAGAATTTATTATTATTATTTTAGAACTTAGAAATTATTATGCTCTAAATTAGAATTGATGATTATCCTGTAAAATTATTAACATCGTAATATTTTGCAGGTGCCATTCAAAGAGTTTAGAGAGGACACCACTGATTACAATTGTGTTTTCATTATGAAGGAAGTATTCGGTAATGATGCAGAAACTATTACATGGGCAAAAGAAATGACAATTCAATGTGGTTTTGAATTGATCCTTTCTTCACACAAAAAAGATGAAATGATGAAGGTGTTGAGGTGCGCACGAGGTGAACGTTACAGATGCAGTTTAGGTGATTTAGACTGAGCTGTTGTCAGAAGTCCAAAGACTAAAGCGTGCAATTGCCCGTTTCGGATAACAATCCAACAGGTGGCACGATCTACATCTTCGAGGATCCGTGTAAGTCCTAGTGATAAGGGAATGCATAATCATGCATTGGCTGTATATCCTGCGGGTTATCAATAGAAGAGCGGAGTTAGCGCTTCATCTAAAGATATTGTTCATGATACAACTGCTGCTCCGGCAAAACCAGTAGTAATTTTGGTTGCGACAACGCTACTCGGCGACATGTGTATAACTATAGAGATCAATTGCGGAGAGAAAGTTTCGAGGGTAGAGATGTGGCTACCCAAATTCGGAATTTAGCTTTGGAGAGTAATTATATAGTTTATACAAATGTTGATGATGAGACACTGACGTTGACATATCTGTTCAGGTCGCATCCTGAAGCACTCAACCTATTCCGGACATATTACTGGTACATCGGTATAGATTCAACGTACAAAGCCAACAGGTATGTTACTTTATAAATAACAAATTAGTATGAATAAGATTAGTATGTTTGAGTAAGTTTTTTAATTCTATGTTTCCTCTTGTTGCTCCCATTTGCATAGGTACCAGATATCGTTGGTGGAAATTGTTGAGATGACGCTGTTTGACAAGAACTTTTTAATTGCATATGCAATTATGAAGGACGAGAGCGAGTACAGCTATCACTGGGTTCTACAGATGTTGAGATATCTGATAGGGTCTGATGTACATCTTACACCCATTGCATTGACAGAAGAGTTGGGGTATAATGACTCCAATTCAGAGGATTTTTACAGAATCTTCTCACTTACTTTGCACGTGGCCTATCAACAAGGATGTAGAAGACAAAGTCTATCGAATCATTGGAAAAAATAGAGAAATCGCTCAGAAGTTCGCGCACGACAGGTCGAAAAAGGTTGTTGAAGCAAAAATGAAAGATCAATACCACAGTGTCGTAACTGAAATGCATGGTCGGTGGAAGAGGTTTTAGAAAGTGTTACAATATGTGGAGCACACATGGTTAGTCCACAAGGAAAACTTTGTCAAAACCTGGACAAACATGGTAACACAACCTCGTGCAGGGTGGAGAATTCCCACGCTGTGTTAAAGCTGTGGCTTAACACGTCGACCAGATCCCTCGATACAGTGTGGGAGAAGGTCGATAAGGAGATTGAGTCTCAACTGACTCAAGTCAGGTACATTTCTTAAGTTACACATATTTAGTGCTTTATTACTATATAAATTATGAATTTCATTGGCTCTAATGCTATGTAATGTATTATCAGGTACACGCTGGAGTATTCAAGATGTAAGAAGGTTGTGATGTATACGGGATTCTCATTCGCTTACTTGACACTGCGTGTCTTGCATCACTGTCTGAATTTATTGAATAATGAGCTTCAACGGATGTGATAATTGAGCGATGAGGTTGACTCACTCTACGGTTGTGCACTGAGATCCGCTCATGTATGGCTGTTATCGAACCGAAGCAAACCGAGCTTAAGGTTTTCGAGCTCGAGTTCTACCAATATTGGAATATGTTCGTGTTCGTTCGTTTAGTAAACGAACAAAAATTTTCTTCATGTTCGTTCGTTTATTGGTTCGACACGTTCATGTTCGTTCGTTTAGTAAACGAACAAAAATTTTCTTCATGTTCGTTCGTTTATTGGTTCGACACGTTCATGTTCGTTCGCTTATCTAGTCGAACTTGTTCGTGAACTGTTCGAATTGTTCGACAAGTTCGTGTTCGTGCTTTTTAACTTTTTTTTGTAATGTAATACAAGTTATTTTATTTAATATTTAACATATATTCTTATTTATATATTAGATTATATATGTATATACTATATAAAATATAAAATTATAAAATACTTTTATTTTATTTAATATTTAATATATATACATATTTATATATTATATTATATATGTATATACTATATATAATATATAAAATAGATATTTTGTTCGCGAAAACTCGATTAGTTTGTGAACTTGCTCGTGTTCGTTCGATAACTAATCGAACATAATTTCATGTTCGAGTTCGGTTCAATTGCTAAATGAACGAGCTGTTACCGAACACGAACGAGCTTTGTTCGCGAACAGTTCGGTTTGATAACAACCCTACACTCATGGACTTCCTTATGCATGGTAGCTAAGGGCGGCACTGACTTCTGGAGAGCCAATTACTGTCGATAGTATCCACATTTTCTGAAGCACACTAGAGGTGTTAGAGTCTGGAAGTACATGTGACCAGACTGGACCGACAGATCATCAAGTTTTCAGAACCTTGTCGACGAGGTTAACGCGAGGGATGTTGCAATGATGCGGCACTTGAATTACCTCATCCACCCTCAGCTTCACCCTGACCAACATGTTTTTACAGAACCTGCGGTGAAGAAACTACACGAGGTCAACCAAAAAAAAAAAAGCAATTCAACCAAGCGTCGACCATCGAGATGGGAGTACAGAGACAGAGGTCGTCCGCGGGGCGTACAAGCAGTTCTTCATGTGCCCCGACAAGCTCGTCTTCTCTCCATTCACAAGAAGCAACAAGTGAAGTACTTTTCGTTTTATCTGAATATTAACTAAATTATTTATATAAATTCTATTATATAAATTGTGACGTGAAATTATTCTGATATACAGAGACTAGGCCGACAGATATCTTTGCATTTGCAGACGCATCTCAAATTCCCTACGTAATTATAGATTACGTAGAGATCTACATGGATGTTGTCACGGATGACAACCGCAGATTTAGTGTGCTCGCGTATGGCAACCAGGAGATGTGGTTAGTTGCAAGAGACTGCATTGTAAATGAAGTTGAAGTCTCTCATGTCATGTACACTCATATATATTATAGTGAGATAGACATTGCACTCATACGAATAAGATGGCACGGGGGCTCTTGTGGTAAAGAACATTGGATGAAAGTTATAAACCACTATTTATAAAAGTTATCATCCCAATCAGGGGTGGAGCTATAGCCCCTCTAGGCCCCACCTGGGATTTTAGATTTTTAATTTTTATAATATATATTTTCAAAAAAATAAATATAAATTGTGTAGTTTTACAAAAATAATTCGTAAATGAAGTTGTTTATTAATTAGTTTTTTTCTTGTTCTCTCATATTAAAATTTTTTTATTACAATGTTTTATTTATCTGTTGTATTTTTATATAAATCTATCAGAACATCGCATGCTACTATAATAATTGATATGTTAAAGAATTGTTGCCAATGAAAATTCATGTCAACTACGAAATTAACTAAGAAATAGAATTGTAATAAATTCTTTGCTCCAAGATATTGAAAAATATTATCTCTCTTCTACTCATGTCGAGTACAATTTAACATTGAGAAAAATCATGAGATCTTGACATATATACAACTTAATTTGTTTTCATTGGGTAGATGAGTGTTTTTGTTTTGATAATAATACATCTCTAGTGATCAAAGTGAATAATAATACTGAAATTTAAAAATACTAAAGACATTGTATAAGATTTTATCTTGTATTATATCAAAAATTAGAATATATGTATAGTGTTATCTTTTTTGTCTTATTTGTGCCATTTTTTTATCGCCTTTCAATTATTAAAAAAAATTAGTCCCACCTCATTTCATTTGCTAGATCCGCCCCTGCTGCCAATGACTTGATCATGCATGGCCTTAACCCCCTAAGCATTGTTTTGTCATCTAGCACGGCTCGGTGGACAACTTCGGGTCAAAACTTGATTCACCCAGCATTGCTCTATTGAACTGAGCATTTAATCTTATTAAAAATTTAATTTGAAAAAGGAAATTCATTTATATATTTATATGACGAGTTAAAATTAAGCCTCTGAGGTATAAAATTTACATACAATTTATTTATCTAAGGCTGGATCCTCAATCTATGAATAGATCAGTCTGACATAGTGAAAACATAATTTATTTACTTATAGGTTCCAATGAAGCCCAAAGAGTACATAGTGCATAACCGCAAGCGAAGAAAACAAAAATAGATGCCCCACTTCGTTTAACTTTGCAGGTAACAATTTCACTTAGTCAAACTCATTCAAAACTTCGACCAATTGCAAAATTACATCATTTCTAAATCAGTTACGATAAGGAAACTTAAAATGAAGTGGGGGCCTCTCTTCAATTTCTTACTGCAAGAAAAAGGAATTAAAAGAGACCTCAAAACCTGACAAGAGAAACTGGTCTCTGGCTGAGATTGGAATTTTGCACTGTCCCCCAAAAAATTGCACAAACTTTTGTCTAACTATACAAAGGCCATCCGGAATTTAGGGAAAAGATTATGACATTCTAAGGAGTGCAAGGACCTGGACTTTGACCATATATTGAGAATCAAGAATTGTGATTAATGTCTTTGACCAACTTTTTTGGTGAAAACGTAATCTAATAGAAAAAGACCTCATTTCTAATAGCAGATATAATCTTCAAACGTTAATTAATTACACACAGTTCAACTAGCTTTATTTTATCGATAAAGTTATTGGCCTTGTTTGGCGATCAGCGGATAGCGGATAGCGGATTGCGGATTGTATCAGCGGATAGCGGATAGCGGATTATATTTGCTGATTTGACCAGCGGATTGCATTAGCAGTTTCTATATAAGTGTTTGGTAAATAGCTGAAAGCTTATAGCTGTTTGACATTGCAAAATGACCAATAAGGACATTTTATTATCTAGAGTGTATTCTTTTAATAATAATATATTAAAACATTTAATATTCTTTAGTTGGTAATTTATAAATAAATAAATATATATATATATATATATTTTAATAAATTTACTAACAATTGATGAAGAAGTTATGAATTTCACGTTTTTCTAGATAAGTTAATCATATGGATGACATTATATTATTTACTAGCACCATAAACCAATGTAGATTGTAAAATAAATAAGACAAATTAAAAAGTTCAAAGTAAATGATTTCACGAGCATAATTACAAAGTTTTCAAGCGTTTGAAAGTACAAAAAATTCATAATCATGTCTATTCAAACAAATAATTCAAATGATCAAGCAGCACGACGACGTCTAGGTTGTCTAGTTGCCATCAAACTAGCAGTAATATCATTTCGAACTTTTGTCATCTCCTTAGTACTTGTGTTCGAGACCTCTTGCGGGGAAATATGGCCAACATCCGCTACCACTGCTGGAGGAATAAAATTTATATTTTTATCAATGATCATAAACGCTGGATCAGGACTTTTGCTCATTCTAATGTAATTATGCAATGCAAATGTTGAGCAAATTATTCTATTTTGATCTCGAGGTGAATATTTTGGTAATTTAACTAATATCTTCCAGCGCGCCTTTAAAATGCCAAAAGCTCTCTCAATACAACTCCGTAAGGATGAATGAGCTCGATTGAAAATTTCTTGAGACCCTCTTGGATTTGCACCCCGAAACTCTGTTTGATGATATCTTGTCTTATGGTAAGATGTCAAATACCCATCTCTTTCAGGATAACCTTTGTCTACTAAGTAAAATTTACCTATGTATAAGAATATTGACAAACAATTTGTTAAGTTAAAATAGAAAATGATTCATTGTAATGGATAAAAAATTAAATGATACATTAATAAAAAAAAGAGTACCTGCAGGAGGTTTTGGGAAATTAAGGTCTGGATTGGTAATTGCATCCAGAAAAATTCGAGAATCATGAGCGGATCCTTCCCAACCAGTAAGAACGTACGTAAAAAGTAAATCAAAGTCACATGCTGCCATGACATTGAGAGTAGTGGTTCCTTTCCTCCCTCTATATCGCAATTGATCCTCCTCAGGTATAATAACATCTATATGTGTACCATCAATAGCTCCAATGCAGTTCTAATAAAAAAATTATCATTTTCTAGATGACTATTATTTATTTCTAATGTAAACACAAAGATAACATGTAATAAGTAAAATACCTTAAAATGTGGCATATATCGAGTATCATTGGCAATTTGCAATGGGACTTCTTTGAACTCAGAATCCCTAGGTCTTATTATATCCCTTGACAAGCCATCCATGGAATCCAGAACTTCTTTAAAAATTCTACTTATAGTTTCACCAGAATGCTGAAATCTCTCTTGGGCTTCACGGTTTGAGGCTCCTATACTTAGAATAAATATAAATATTCCTACTTTCTCTAAAGTTGATGTTCTTTCTGAAGGGTGCAACCCATACTTACTTTCTAAGTCTATGACCAATGCTCTAAATGTGCTCCTGGACATTCGAAACATGTGAAAACAACGTTTTTCATGTCCATTCAATATTTCATGCATCCATTTTTCACCTGTCATAAATGAAGTAAAACATGGCTCTTTGTGTATGTACTTAGCATAATAGAGAGTGATATAACCCATCGCACAAGCCACTGAGTCGTAAAACAAACTATCTCTGTCCCTCTTACGTATTGCATTAGGTTTGTCCCTCAAATCCATACCTATAAACAACAACAAAAAAATAATTTACAATCCTGTATATGAACAAAACAACATACTCCATTTATAATAAAATTTAAAGTGCAACATCCAAATAACAACATAGTTCTCATTGCATTTAAAGTCTAACAAACGCAAGTAGCAACAAAGTTGAATAGACAAGAATATTCAATATGCTAGATATTAAATAGGTGTCCACTAAAAATACTGACAAGACAATAATAAACATATTCACTCATTCTTCTCCGTCTTCGCATACAAAAATTTTATCCATTGGAGTCTTGAGTAATCATCTGGTATGCCATTAAAAATTATCCTCTTTTGGGGATCTTCGATCAAGCTGCAAGCAAAACAAAATTCAGGGCTCCCAGGAATCAAGTCAGTCATGGACACTAACTTTGCAAGAGTGTCGGCAAGTGCATTGGAAGAGTCAACACGGGTACTTGCTTCAAGATTCATTGGCCTTGTTTGGCGATCAGCGGATAGCGGATAGCGGATTGCGGATTGTATCAGCGGATAGCGGATAGCGGATTATATTTGCTGATTTGACCAGCGGATTGCATTAGCAGTTTCTATATAAGTGTTTGGTAAATAGCTGAAAGCTTATAGCTGTTTGACATTGCAAAATGACCAATAAGGACATTTTATTATCTAGAGTGTATTCTTTTAATAATAATATATCAAAACATTTAATATTCTTTAGTTGGTAATTTCTAAATAAATATATATATATATATATATATATTTTAATAAATTTACTAACAATTGATGAAGAAGTTATGAATTTCACGTTTTTCTAGATAAGTTAATCATATGGATGACATTATATTATTTACTAGCACCATAAACCAATGTAGATTGTAAAATAAATAAGACAAATTAAAAAGTTCAAAGTAAATGATTTCACGAGCATAATTACAAAGTTTTCAAGCGTTTGAAAGTACAAAAAATTCATAATCATGTCTATTCAAACAAATAATTCAAATGATCAAGCAGCACGACGACGTCTAGGTTGTCTAGTTGCCATCAAACTAGCAGTAATATCATTTCGAACTTTTGTCATCTCCTTAGTACTTGTGTTCGAGACCTCTTGCGGGGAAATATGGCAACATCCGCTACCACTTCTGGAGGAATAAAATTTATATTTTTATCAATGATCATAAACGCTGGATCAGGACTTTTGCTCATTCTAATGTAATTATGCAATGCAAATGTTGAGCAAATTATTCTATTTTGATCTCGAGGTGAATATTTTGGTAATTTAACTAATATCTTCCAGCGCGCCTTTAAAATGCCAAAAGCTCTCTCAATACAACTCCGTAAGGATGAATGAGCTCGATTGAAAATTTCTTGAGACCCTCTTGGATTTGCGCCCCGAAACTCTGTTTGATGATATCTTGTCTTATGGTAAGGTGTCAAATACCCATCTCTTTCAGGATAACCTTTGTCTACTAAGTAGTATTTACCTATGTATAAGAATATTGACAAACAATTTGTTAAGTTAAAATAGAAAATGATTCATTGTAATGGATAAAAAATTAAATGATACATTAATAAAAAAAAAAGAGTACCTGCAGGAGGTTTTGGGAAATTAAGGTCTGGATTGGTAATTGCATCCAGAAAAATTCGAGAATCATGAGCGGATCCTTCCCAACCAGTAAGAACGTACGTAAAAAGTAAATCAAAGTCATATGCTGCCATGACATTGAGTAGTGGTTCCTTTCCTCCCTCTATATCGCAATTGATCCTCCTCAGGTATAATAACATCTATATGTGTACCATCAATAGCTCCAATGCAGTTCTAATAAAAAAATTATCATTTTCTAGATGACTATTATTTATTTCTAATGTAAACACAAAGATAACATGTAATAAGTAAAATACCTTAAAATGTGGCATATATCGAGTACCATTTATTTTTAAGTTTGTTCTTGCCATATGCTAAATTAGTTCTTTTTTGAAACTCAGCCTCTAACACCTTCCATGGCATTCTTTGTGAGATTGCTGCACCACGTTTTCCTTTACTTTTTTCCGCATATTCGATGCACATATCACAAAATAAATACAAAGTTTCTTTTGACCAACTAGCCCGAGTCACATCTTTTCCCCCAGCTTTGCTTTCCATATCAATGTTCGTTCTCATATTTGATGTCATCTATTATATGACAATAAAAGAAACCAAACAATAATAATAATAATAATAATAATAATAATAATAATAATAATAATAATAAAAACAAAAGAAGAAATAACATTAATAAGAACCATG
>BKCP01012292.1:1052967-1091013 GCA_008636005.1 Striga asiatica
TATCCCTATGCTTCGCACTATTCCTTTCTGTCCAGGTGAACCAAAGGATCAGACAAGGAATGAGGAAGCCCACGTGTCTAAGGTGTGTGCTCTGTGAGAAAAAACTCAGGAGCTCAAAAAAACTGTATGTGGTGGGTAGGGATATATGAGTCCAAGTGGCAAAATGCTCCCACACTCTCCTCACAATCTCACTCTCTAGAAAAAGGTGGGTAAAGGTCTCAGTCTCATGGCGTCCAGTCTCAGAACAACACACACACCGAGAGGGGAAGGAGATCCCTCTCGCGTGTAGCACAGTATCGACAGGTATCCGGCGCAAGAGGAGGCGCCAAAGGAACACCGAAATAGTAGGCGTGAGAAGTCACTCCAGATGGCCCCGAAGAGGAGATTAGGCCGATCCCTCAGCCTTATCTGCTCCCAAGCTGAGGTAGTAGAGAACACACCCGATGATGTAAGTCTCCACCTCATGCTATCTGAACCGTCCCCCGAGATAGGGATCTGCTGGATCTGATCTAATAACTGCTCGCTAAAACCCGCACCAGCACCCAACTCCCTATCAAGCTTCCTCCTATCCCACGACCCGTCCGTCCAGAGGTCGCTCACGATCAGGTAGGGGGAATGCGACACCTGCCTATCCCTAGACAACGGCCTATCACCTACCCACCACTCATCCCAGACACTGACATCGCCCCCGCCCAAAACCCAAAAGATGTGATCCTGGGCTCGCCTCCCGACCCTAGTGAGGCGCCGCCACTGTCTGCTATCATGATCAACAGCCGTGACCCAACAAGGGTGGTTGGCACGTCTAGGGCAGTACTTGCCGCGAAGGTACTGAGCCCAAAGCGACTTTCCTTCCCTGAAGCGCCACCACAGCTTGTATGAGAAAGCTGTAACAATGTCCCTGAGGCGGCGGATGCCAAGGCCACCCTCGGGGAGGGGGCGGCAGATAGAGTCCCAACTCACCCCGTGAGTACGTCTCCCCCTCTCAGACCCGTCCTCATAACCCCAAAAATAACGAGCCATAATCTGGTCAATCTCGTCAAGAGTAGACCTAGGGGGGTCGAGGACCATAAGCAAGTGAATCGGAAGAGAGCTAAGAGTGCTCTTGATCAGCGCTAGCCGACCACCGAAGGAAAGATATCTATGCAACCAACCAGAGATCCTGTCGATCATCCTCTGCCTGATGCCCGCAAAAAGCGCTCTCGTAAGGTTGCCCTTATATAAAAGAACCCCGAGGTAGGTAATGGGAAGGTCGCCACGCGCAAAGCCAGTAATGTCGTGGACCCGCTGAGCCCACCTGTCCACGGTGGCAGATGAAAGGATGAAGGTGCTCTTCTGCACACTGACCAGCTGACCGGTGACCAAGCCATAGTGCTCCAAAAGACGCATAAGCTCGACCAGTCCATCATCATCCGCCCGGGTGAAGATGATGATATCATCCGCATAAGAGAGGTGAGAGATGGTAGGACCATAGCCACGGGTGCTATAGGTCATATGGGGAGAATCGCGGATGAAGCCGTCAAGGCAGCGAGAGAGGTAATCCGCCGCAAGAACGAAGAGGGAAGGGGAAAGAGGGTCACCCTGTCTAAGGCCTCTAGAGGAGGGAAAGAAGTCGGTGGGGCTGCCATTAATCAGGACCGAGAACGTGCAATGCTCCACACACGCCTCCACAAAGCTGATCCAACGCTCAGGGAATCCCATCCTAGCCAGCGCCTCCCTAAGAAACGACCACTCAACCCTATCATACGCCTTAGCCATGTCTAGCTTCAGCGCGATATTCGGAGCCCGTTTCCAGTCCGCTCGGGAGATGTCGTGGATCATCTCCTGGGCCAGAAGGATGTTATCACTAATGACCCGATCCTTGACGAATCCACTCTGGTTCGGAGAGATGAGGGAGGGGAGAAGAGGGGAAAGACGGGCGTTAAGAATCTTCGAAATGAGCTTGTTGGTCACGTTACACAGGCTGATGGGCCTGTAATCGGACCAACAGCTCGGGTTGGGTCGTTTGGGGATCAAGACGACAGAGGTAGACGTAAAGGAATCCGGCATCCGTTGGCCGGAGAAAAAATCCAACATCGCCTCCTGAACGTCAGTCTCGACAAGATCCCAGCAGACCTGATAGAAGAGAGAGGAGAAACCATCCGGGCCAGAAACGCTGTTGGGATCAATCCCGAATACAGCATCCCTAACCTCCTCCCTGGTCGGGAGCTCACAGAGGCCAATTAGATCGACCGAAGGAGGGATGGTGGGGAAAAAAGAAACGGTCAGGGCCACGAGGGACCCTCTGTCAGAGGTGAAGAGGGTCTGGAAGTGAGCAATAGCCGACTCCTGAATCTGAGCTTCCTGGGTCAAGGATGACCCATCAGCCTCGATACTATGGATGTACGACTTAGCACGCTTCTGCCTAACGTAGCCCTAGAAGAACCTAGTGTTCCGCTCGCCCTCGGCCACCCAGCGAACGGCCGCCTTCTGCTTCCAGAAGTCCTCCTCCATAAGGAGTCGGAGCTGGTACTCGGCGTGGCAGCGGTGCATGGCAGTCCTATTTTCCGGGGTGGGATCCAGGTCATAGGCCCGCTCAGCCGTCGCATGCGCACTCTGAGCCGCAGCAAGACGCTGATGAAGGTTTCCAAAAACATCCCAGTTCCACTGTCTCAACCGACGCCGCAGTCTGCCGAGCTTCGCCTCGAGATTGCGCATCCCGAAGAGCCCAGTCGGCTGAAGCCAGGAATCCCTGACAGTGTCGTGGAAGGAGTGGTGGCGAACCCACATGTTTTGGAACCTAAACGAAGTGCGGCGGCGGGTGCTCGAAAATCGGCACCGGATGAGAAGGGGTGAATGGTCGGACCCGAATCGAGTAAGGTGTGTGACGGTCGTAACCGCAAACACCTTCGACCATGCCTCAGAAACTAAGGCACGGTCTAACCTCTCTTTGAGCCCGTCCCTCACCCACGTGAAGGGCTCACCATCACATCCAGTGTCAATTAACTCGCAGTCCGCCACTGCCTGAGCAAAATCCCACATCTCCCATGACCGGTCCGTGCGGCCACCCACACGCTCATCGGGATGCAGAAAGATGTTGAAATCGCCACTAACCATCCATGGCAATCCCTCCATACTCTCGGCAATCTCACGCAGGGTGTCCCAAAGGTCATATCGCCCGACCCTAGTACACTTGGCATAAACCAAGGTGTGAAAGATGGGCTCCGGGAGGTGGTCAGCGGAAATCTCTACGTGAAGCACCTGATCGGTGTCGCGGAGGACTCGACAAGTGTAGTCACGTGAGTGGAAAAACCAGATCTTGTGCGAAATATTACCCACGCCCGACTGGAAGCCCAGACGACGCGAGTAGTAGTCAAAAGAAGAAGTGTGAATCATCGGCTCAATAAAGCCAACAAAATCGACTCTGTGGTCACGAATGAGAGAATGAAGGTGGGAAAGAGTAGCCCTGTTCGCCAAGCCACGGCCATTCCAAGTAATGGATGTGATGGACATATCAACGGTCGCAAGAGCCACCGGACGTAGTCCGCCTATGGCGAGGCTGATTCGGGCCACCTAAAGAATGGGAAATCGTCTGTCGTGTCGTGCGGCGAAAGGGTCCAATAGCAGGGGAGATCGTCCGCCGTCTCGTGTGCTGCATGGCTCTGGTCCTCGAGGTCTGTCTGCCTCGGTATGTACTCGTGGCCTGTGAGTCGTCTGGCTGGACAGACTGACCTATAGCAGCACTAGCGGGTTGCCCCATCTCCGGGGTTGTCTCCTGTCTGTCAAGGTGAAGAAAGGCACTAGAGGCGAAGCTCTCGCACGAGACGTCATGCTGCGCGCGGTTGAGCCCGCATATCTGCTCGGGGATGGGTGAAAGAGAGGGTCCAACAGGCAGAGCACTCAGGTGCTCGCCGGTAGGAGGAGGTTGGGAGCTGGCTATCAGCTCGACCGAGCTCCGAATCTCAGCAGGGATGGGGTGGGCCAACTCATCCCCTTTCGGGTGCCCTCGAATCTGAAGATCGGACCGGGCTAGATGCGCGCACGGTCAAAAGACCAGCATCGCGCACACTATCATCGGATAGGTGGATGGACTCTCTCTTGGGCGTGGCATCCGGCTGGTCCATGTCGTCTCCAAGGAGGTCATCGTCATCCAGAAGCGTAAAATCGGTACTCTTAGGTGGCCTGCTGGAGGAAGGGACAGACTCCTTCTCTGTCTCAGGGGATAGAATAGCAAAATAGGAGTGGTTGGCCTTGAAGGCCGTCTGTAAGGTCTGTCTAGGGAGAAAGCCCGTGGACTTGGGCTTTGGACCCACTAAGGCCAACTGCTTAGGCTGGTTAGGATGAGCATCCTTCCCAGTTTGGGCAGTATCGACAATCACAGCCTTGCCCTTATCCTTAGACCCCTTCAGGGTCTCGGGCGCGCGGAGAGGGCTTTTGCCCTTTCCCTTCGGGTCCCTCCGGCTGGTGGAGGTTCCCTGCTGGGTCGCACGATGGCGCTGCGGGAGGGCGGGCCTTGGCTTATTGCCACTGATGTAGCAATCGGCCGCGACATGATCCACATGGCTGCACGAGGTGCAGAACGTGGGGATCTTCTCATAGATCACCCGCTGAACCAGAGACTCCGAGCCCTGTTCAATCTCAATCTCATGAACGAGCTCAGCTCTCAGATCTATTTCGACGCAGAATCGCGCTACGTTAGCCCTCGTCTGAAGGGCCGTCGGAGCGTCGATACGAATCGGCTGCCCAATACACTTAGCTAGTGTAGTGATGGCAGCACGGTCATAAAGATGGGGTGGGAGGCCGGGAAGGCGGCACCACACGGGGACGACCGGCGCCTCCGTCTTCAGGTTAAACCCGGCATAATATTTGAATACCCTAGCTGGGCATCCACACAAATGAATCGAGGTCTTAAGCCAGACCTCGTTGTAGTCCTCGGGGAGGTGGAAAGACACTAAAAGGTAGTTAAAATTGTACCACTTAGATGATACTCTACCCTTAAAACCCAATTTGCCTAATCCAGCAGATATATCTCGAGGGGCAGGGATAGCATATGAGAACTTAAATACCAGGGTGTTAGCTAGTTTACCTGCAAGAGCAACAGATTTGGCTTCAGTGTATCGGGCCTTCACTTTGTTCCCCTCCGAGCGGATAATGGTCCCGCAAGCGTGCTCGTATCCCCCGTCAAAGGTGAAGTCTTTCGGTGTCGGCCTCTGGGCGCTCGTGCCGCCATCTCTTTTCCCGATAATAACTTCTCGGAATGAAAGTGGGCCAGTGGAGGTGCCCGGAGGTGTTTTGGTGGCATCTGGGTTGACCGTTGAAGTGCCCGGCAAAGTCCCGAGCGTAGGGTGTGCGGTCATCCGAGGTTCGGACGTCGTGTCAAGGCTCGCAATAATCATTCCATCTTCACGCACATATAAAGTGGCCGGGTCGGTTTCGCTGGAAGGTAGAATGGCTATACCGGCGGGATTCTCTGTCGGAGAGGGTGAGTTCGGACGTAAATTCGGCCGTGGTCCGAGGATTCCGGCCGTAATGGCCGACTTCGAGACCGCCCCGGATGTGTCGCAGACTTCGGGACTTCCGGTGGCATTGACGTTGGCGGCACCGGCACGGTTGGGCAGCGCGGCGATTGTTGGTTGGGTGATGGTGGAAGGGACCATCTGAAGGGAATTGACGGGCTGTGTGAAAGCTGTAGTATTGGCAAGGAACGGCATGAAGGAGGAGGGCTGAGTTGAGACGGGCTGAAGGGAAAAGGCTGGCTGGTTGTTGGGCTCGGTTATGGCGGCCTGAGGATTGGTGGGTTGGGCAGATAAACTGGACAGAGGGTTATCCTGCGCAAGAGATCCAGTCAAGGTTTTATTGTGATGGCCCAAAATGTTGAGGGCTAGTGTTGGCTGAGGAAGCCCATAAAGTGGGATGTTTAAAGTTGGGCTGGACCCTAAGGGAGTGGGCTGAGGATGCACGGGTTTGAGGCAGCCCATTTTGGGGACATGGTTTGAATCGGATTTTGGTTGTGGGCCAGGTTAGGCCCAATTGGAGGGGAACCCATTTGAGGGTCAGATTCGTTGTGCAGCTGAGGGGAAGTATCCTCTGCATCGCCGCCGCCTTTGATAGGTGTGTTTGGTTTGACCGGTGAGGTAACCTCCGACGACAAGGTTCCAACGGCGACTGGGTCTATGTTTCCAAGCGGTGAGGCGTCGACGGCAGCTGAGTTCTCCACGAGGTCTTTGATTATGTTTTTCTAGGAATCGGCAAGAGGACCCAAAGCTGCGAATCGACTGAGGTTAAGGTTAGATCTGTCTGCTGAGTTCGGTGGGTCGCCGGATGTTGCCGACGGAATTTCTCCCTCCTTCAGGTTTGAGCTCGGCGGCAGGAGTTTTTGAAGGGCTTTCATCACTTCCATTGAAATTAAAGAAGCGAGCTCGGGGTTAACTATCGATGATGTAGGTTGAGGACGAGGAGACCGGAGGGGAGATTGCTCCGATTGTGTGGTCTGAATACGAGGAAACAGAGGTGTAGGAAGAGTCGGTGGGTTTGTGTGTTGTTGAGTGTTGTTACTCTGAGATGGAGTTTGCGGGGGAGCCATGGTGGATTTGGGAGGTGGCGAAGAGACAGCTGCTTGCCGGAGCAAGCCGCCGCCGGCGGCTGCCGGTGGCACAGCTATGGAACAGTGGCGGTGGTCGGAAAAATCAGGCCAAAGTAAAGGGGGAAAAATTCTAGAGAGAGAAAGTTAGAGAGATGTGAGAGCATTCTTTTTTTTCTGTCTGTGTTTTTTGTTACTAGGTTAGTTATTTGTAGCTGCTAGGTTAATTGTCTTTTGTTGCTAGGTTAGTTGTCTTTTGCTGCTAGGTTAGTTGTTTATTGTTGCTAGGTTAGTTGTTTAATTTTCCTCCATATTTTTTTATAATTGTTCACTCTGTTTAATTTTATGTATAAACAGGGTTATAAATCCAAGCTTCTAAGCAAGGTTATGTGCTTGGCCACTGATGTTGTTGATGTCATAAACTTGCTTGAAGATGCCCCCCATGAAGTGACCGATGATTTAAATTACAAGAAGATACAACAAGCAACGGAAAATCTTATTTCTGTTAGTCCCGATGTACCTCATCTTCTCAGAAAACAGGTTCTTTTGAGGATAGTGAAGAAACAGCTGCTTTCTGGAATGATCCAGAAACAATTGCAGCTATTGAGAAGATTGAGCATGCTATTGGGAAGAGAGCTGCATACAAGAAGAAGACACAAGGTGATGATGTTCCCAGTTTTTCATTGGGATTGGGGTTGTCCTCCCAGTCCCAAGAAAGTGACAGATGTTGGGAGGACATTTTAAATGTTTCAAGGCAGTTTGCAACTGATCATGATGTTGAGCCAGATATCATAGAGAACCAACCTCTCTCTCTCTTTATGGCTGAGAAACAGAAGCAGAAGAAAGAGAGAGAGGCACTTGAAAAAGAAAAAGTGAAAGTCACAGAGAAGCAGAAAGAGAAAGAGATAGAGAGAGATGTTTCATCTACTGAAGAACTAGTTTCTTAAGATGTTGTTGCATTTTTGAATCAAACAGATGAAGAGTTAGAGAGACAGTTGAAAGAAAGGCAGGATAAAGATAGAGAGGAGAAAGAGAGAGAAATGAGAGAGAGAGAGGAGAATGAGAGGAAGCAAAAAGAAGCAAAGGAAAAAGAGAGAAAAGAAAGACAGGAAAGAGAGAAAAGAAAGAGAGAGGAGAAAGAAAGAGAGGAAAGGGAGGAGAAAGAGAGACAAAAGAAAAGGAGGGAAGAGAATAAGAGAGAAAAGAAGGAGAGAGAGGAGGAGCAAGAGAAGAAAAGGAAAGAGGAGGAAGAAAGAGAGCAGAAACAGAGAGAGGAGAAAGAGAGACAGTAGAAAGAAAGAGAGATGAAAGAGAGAGAGGAGAAAGAAAGAGAGGAAAGAGAGGAGAAAGAGAGACAAAAGAAAAGGATGGAAGAGAATGAGAGAGAAAAGAAGGAGAGAGAGGAGGAGCAAGAGAAGAAGAGGAAAGAGGAGAAAGAAAGAGACCAGAAACAGAGAGAGGAGAAAGAGAAACAGCAGAAAGAAAGAGAGCTGAGAGAGAGAGGAGAAGGATAGACAAGAGAGAGAGAAGAAAGAGAGAGAAGACAAAATGAGAGCGCTGAAAGAGAGAGAGAAGGAGGAGAAAGAAAGAAAGCAGAAAGAGAAAGAAGAGGAGAAGGCAAAAAGGAAAGAAAAAGCAAAAGAGAAAGATGTTGCAAAACAAATGAACATATCAAAAGCAGGTGCAAGAGATGAAGAAATATATAATTGGATATTGCATGAAGATGAGGAGACAATGTATATTTTCTTACCCAAGAAATTTAATATAATTTTCACATTTTATTGCATTTATTAATTCCAAATTTATATTTTACTGTTGTTTTTTTTATTTTTGTGCTGTCAGGTATGAGATAATTTTTCAGAACGATGATCTAATTTTAATGAAAGAAGATCTCAAGTCTTTAGGACCAGATCAATATACCAGTGTCTCTGTACTTGATACCTGGTCCAGAATTTTGAACTTAAGAGAACAATCCAGAAAACCTGGTCAGCCGTTGAGATTTTTTGCATCAACATACTCTAGTGTAAGTTTACTTATATATTTTATTCTTATTTACTTTAATTTTTTTTAGTTTTTGGTATTTCCTGTTATTGAATTTACATTGAAGGTGCAATTTTAGTTGTTTTTTTATGCTGCTAGGTTAGTACTCTGTAGTTGCTAAGTTAGTTATCAGAAGTTGCTAGGTTAGTTACCACTTGTTGCTACGCTAGTTGTATACTGCTACTAGGTTAGTTTTATTTCTGGTGCTGCTAGGTTAGATATATGTAGTTGCTAGGGTACTTGTAAGCTGTTGCTAGATTGATTGTCAGAAGTTGCTAGGTTAGTTATGACTTGTTGCTACGTTAGATATATGGTGCTGCTAGGTTAGTTTTATTTCTGATGTTGCTAGGTTACTTGTCTGTTGTTGCTGCTAGGTTAGATATCTTTTGGTGCTAGGTTAGGTATTTGTATAACATATTTGATTAGCTTAGTTATATTTGATTTATTATTTTATAACATATTTTTTTCATTTGTTTCCAGAATTACAGTGTCCCGATTGCTGGGGAGAAATGGGATTTCAAGTCCAAAGCCTCTTTATTCATCGAGAGTTTGAATAATGATTTTAGAAATTCAAAGACTCATTCTAAGTTTGAAGATGTTGATATGGTAATTTTCATTTTAAATTGGAAATGATTATTTTATTTAGTTACTAACATGCTAATATTATATGATTTTTATTTTTGATCAGATATTCTTTCCTGTGTGCAAGAGTGATCACTTGTATGTGGTCTGTTTTGATTTGAAAGCATATCACATTCACATACTGGAGAATTCTACTGTTGGTGGCCTTACATGTGGAAAATATGAATTTCAACATATAAATCTGGTAATAATCTCTAATATTTTTAAATTAATTTTAGAACAATGCATATATAGTTAATATTATATCATGCAATGTTAATACATTTTTAATAATTGTTCTTTCTTTTTTTTTTATTTTTTTTCAGAAAAAACTACTTGTTGAATATTTGAAATTCCAAGGAATGCTCGAATGTGGATCACTTGTTTCCAAATTGAAGCCAGTCAGACTTGATTTGCCATGGAGAGATGAGAAGAATAAAGTAGACTGTGGAGTGTTCGTCATGCGCCACATGGAAACATATTTCGGAGCTGGCATTAAAAATTGGAACTCTGGTCTTCTAAAGGATAATCCTGAGCTGTTGAAACAAATGCGTATTAAATACTGCTCGAAAATTGTCCTAAATGAATTCAATGAGCTTAAATCAGAAAATAATAAGAAGGCAGATGTGTTTGGAGGAAAGAAGAAACCTGCCAAAAGGGTGAAGACTGTCCATTTCAAAGACAATTGACTTGTAGTTTGATTTCAGTGACAATGTTTTTTTGTTTTTTTGGATTTGAATACTTTTTTGATGTAAATATTATTTTTTGATGCAAGATTAGTTTTATTTTTATGCAAGATTAGTTGTCTGAATTGCAAGGTTAATATTCTGTAGTTGCTAGTTTAGTTGCTTAAAGTTGCAAAGTTAGTCCAGTAGTTTCAATGTTGCTAGTTTAGCTCTATCTAGTTTGCTAGGTTATTTATCTGTTGTTGCAAGCTTACTTGTCTGTAGTTGCTGGGTTAGATAATTTTAGTTGCAAGGTTTGTTTTAACCAGTTGCTATGTTAGTTGTCCGATGTTGCTATGCTAGATAATTTTACTTGCAATTTTAGTTTTATGTTGTTGCAAGGTTATATCTATGCAGTTGATAGCTTAGTTGTACACCAGTTGCTAGGTTAGTTCTCTCAAGCTGCTGGGTTAGTTGTCTGAAGCTGCAAGGTTAGTTGTCTTATGTTGCTAGGTTAGTTGTCTTATGTTGCTAGCATCAATAAACAACTAACCTAGCAGCTACAGATAACTAACCCAGCAACAATAAACAACTAAACTAGCACCTATTGATAACTAGCTATGCAACAATAAACAACTAAACTAGCACCTCAAGTTAACTAACCTAGCATCAAGAAAGAGGTAACCTAGCAGAATCAGACAACTAACCTAGCAAGGTTAGTTGCTTTTTGTGGCTGGGTTATTTCTTTCATTCCGCTAGGATAGTTGTCTATTGTTGCTAGGTTAGTTGTCTGTAGTTGCCAGGTTTGTTGTCAGAAGCTGCAAGGTTAGTTCTAGCATGTTGCATTGATAGTTTTTGTTATTGCTAGGTTAGTTCTATCATTTTGCTAGGTTAGTTATATCGTAATGCTATGTTAGATATACCTAGTTACTAGGTTAGAATAAATAACAAACACTTCTATCAAAAAGATCAAAAGATATCAAAAGATATTAAATAATAACTAAAAATGCATCAAATAAGATTTATAACAAAACAGTTCCATAAGACCATCGTTCAAAAGACAGTAAACAAGTTTTCTTCCATCAGATCACAACAAAAGACACTTCCATCAGACACAACGATCACACTCACTACATCTTAATTCTAAATTTGATCATGTCTACATCATCTTGCACAAGGAAGAAAGTGCAGGTTGTCCCTTCTAAGATTTCATTTTCTTCAAACATTTGTAGAGCGTCGCCATTCTGCAATGTTTTCCTTCCATCATCTCCATGAGTGATGTTTACCCTGTAAACTCGTTCTCCTACTTTTATAGATGCGCGGTGGTATTGAGAAAATTTGCCTTCAATATGTTCCCTCCAGAAAGGCACTGGTATGGGCTACAAGAATAAAGTAATTTATATGTATTATATGTATTTAAATAACAAACAAGTTAATTATGCTGACAGATGAAATTTATTAAACTTACAAAACGGACACGTTGAACATGTGTGGGCTTAATCTCGACACTGAAAGTATGTTGTGGCAGCCGAGTACGATTGGTGCGGTCAATGATTGTGATTAAATAGTCTAGGTTGCTGGTTGGAAGGAAAATCAATGTGAAACCAATTTCAATGCCCTCTGTAACAATGAACTGACGCCAACCTTCTCCAATTGTTGGGTCGCCACTAGGCTTTCTTATCACAGTCTCGTACGTGCGTCCTTCTATTGTATGTAAAACGCATCTCTGGGGCATATTCTCATCACGGAAATAGCCGTATGTGGATGGTGGGAAGGGCTGCAACATGACAACATATTTTCTTTTTTTTTTTCAGTTAAATTGTGCTTTTTATATGTAACAGTGCACTATTGAAAGAAGAATTAAAACAAAGAACTTTACCATATAGTAGCGAACCCTGGGCTCAACATGCTTACTGAAGCTTGGAGAAAGGACTTCTCCTGGACGGTAAAGTATACGTTACCGTCATCCATTTCATCCCAGTCATCCCAGTCATCCATATTTCTGTAGTATGTTATTGAGATGCAGTTCAATAATCAGAGAGAATAGGGTTATGAAGATGTTAAATTAACATAAACGAAGCATATATAATCAAACGTATTATGCAATAGTTAATACATAGAACATGGTGATGATTAAGAGAAAATTAACAGAGATTTTAATTCTTATTATAAAGATTGAAGGTAGAAATTGTAGAAGATTTTCACCTTCAACTTTGTGATGTATTCTTCTTGGGTAAGGCGGGCGGCAGGAAAGTTTTTAGCTTTTGATAATACAGTATAACCCTAATTTTGTCCAGTTTATATGAAGTCAGCCATTACAACTACCCGAGAAAAATACACTACTTTTCATATGATTTAATTATTGTTGTATATTTTATTCTATATACTTGCATAGTTGCTAGGTTAGTTGTCTGATATTGCTACGTTAGTTTTCTAAGGATGCTAGGTTAGCTGTCTGTTGCTGCTAGGTTTTATTTAATGTTGCTAGGTTAGTTGTCTTACTTTGCTAGGTTAGTTGTCTGTCGTTGCTAAGTTAGCTGTCTGAGGTTGCAAGTTTAGTTATAGCATGCTGCAGGGATAGTTCTATCTTGTTGCAAGGTTAGTTCTCCGGTGGTGCTATGTTAGATATATATCTAGTTGCTAGGTTAGAATAACTAACAAACACTTCTAACAAAAAGACCAAAAGATATCAAAAGACATTAAATAATAACTAAAAATGCATCAAAAAAGTTTTATAGAAAAACACTGCCATCAGACTATCGGACTAAATTGTCGAGCACTTATTAAGAAAAAGTTTTATAGTTTTTGTTATTGCTAGGTTAGTTTTATCTTGTTGCTAGGTTAGTTATATGGTACTGCTATGTTAGATATATCTAGTTGCTAGGCATTAAATATCAAAAGACATTAAATAATAATTAAAAATGCTTCAAATAAGATTTATAAAAACAAAACGGTTCCATCAGACCATCGTTCAAAAGACTGCAACACAAGTTTTCTTCCATCAGATCACAACAAAAGACACTAACATCAGACCAGAGAACAAAAGACACAACGATCACACTCACTACATCTTAATTCTAAATTTGATCATGTCTACATCATTTTGCACAAGGAAGAAAGTGCAGGTTGTCCCTTCTGAGATTGCATTATCTTCAAACATTTGTCGAGCGTTGCCATTCTGCATAGTTTTCCTTCCATCATCTCCCTGAGCGATGTTTACCCTGTAAACTCTTCCTCCTACTTGGATACGTGCACGGTGGTAGTGATTAAATTTGTCTTCGATATGTTCTCTCCAGAAAGGCACTGGTATGGGCTACAAGTATAAAGTAATTTATATGTATAACATGTATTTAAATACAAACAAGTTAATTATGCAGCCAGATGAAATTTATTAAACTTACCTAACGGACACGTTCAACATGTGTGGGCTTAATCTTGACATTGAAAGTATGTTGTGGCGGCCGACTACAATAGTAGCGGTCAATGATTCTAATTTCATAGTCTAAGTTGCTGGTTGGCCTGAAGAGCATTTTGGAACCAAGTTCAATGTCCTCTGTAATCATGTACTCACGCCAACCGTCTACAATTGTTGGGCAGCCATCAATCCTTTTTATCACAGTCTCATACGTGCGTTCTTCTAATGTATGTAAAATGCATCTCTGGGACAGATCCTCATCAGGGAAAAAGTAGTGCGTTGATGGTGGAAAGGGCTGGAACATCACAACATAATTTCTTAGTTTTCAGTTAAACTGTGCTTTTTATATGTAACAGTGGACTATTAAAAGAAGAATTAAGAAAAAAGAAGTTTACCATAGTATGGAGAACACTGGGCAAAACACGCTTAGACAACCATGGCAGTAAGTATTCATTATCGTCATTCCTGTGATGCAGAGTATTGTGTTCCATATTCTGTAGTCTTCGTTGTCAGGACGGCACAAAAGTATTTTAGCCTTTGACAATGCAGTGTAACCCTAATTTTTGTCCACTTTATATGAAGTCTGACAATACTGAGCAATAACTAAATACCCGACCTTTTATATGATGTAAATGTTGCTAGTTTAGTTGTCTATTGTTGCTAGGTTAGTTTTCTGATGCTGCTAGGTTATTTATTTTTTGCTGCTAGGTTAGTTGTCTGTAGGTGCTAGGTTAGCTGTCTGATGCTGCTAGGTTATTTATTTATTGTTGCTAGGTTAGTTGTCTTACTTTGCTAGAGTAGTTGTCCGATGTTTGCTAGGTTAGTTGTCTGACATTGCTAAGTTTAGTTCTAGCATGCTGCAGGGATAGTTTTTTTGTTGTTGATAGGTTAGTTCTATCTTGTTGCTAGGTTAGTTCTCTGGTGCTGCTATGTTAGATATATATAGTTGCTAGGTTAGAATAACAAACACTTGTAACAAAAAGACCAAAAGATATCAAAAGAAATTAAATAATAACTAAAAATGCATCAAAAAAGTTTTATAGAAAAACACTTCCATCAGTTTATCGTACTAAATTGTCGAGCAAAATACATCAGATCAAATAAATTGTCGAGCAAAATACAAACATTTCCAACACATCAGAGAACTAAATACCCAACAAATCACAATCACTACATCTTAATTCTAAATTTCATCATGTCTACATCATCTTGAACAAGGAAGAAAGTGCATGTTGTCCCTTCTAAAATTTCATTTTCTTCAAACAATTTTCGAGCGTCGCCATTCTGCATAGTCTTCCTTCCATCATCTCCCTGAGTGATGTTTACCCTGTAAACTTGTTCTCCTACTTTTATAGATGCGCGTTGGTAGTGAGAAAATTTTCCTCTGATATGTTCCCTCCAGAAAGGCATTGGTATGGGCTGCAAGAATAAAGTAATTTGTATGTATTATATGTATTTAAATACAAACAAGTTAATTATGCTGACAGATGAAATTTATTAAACTTACCAAACGGAAACGTTCAACGTGTGTGGGCTTAATCTTGACATTGAAATTATATTGTGGCGGCCGACTGCAATTGTTGCGCTCAAGGATTTTAATTTCATAGTCTAAGTTGCTGGTTGGTCTGAAGAGCAATAAGGAACCATATTCAACGTCCTCTGTAACAATGTACTCGCGCCAACCGTCTATAATTGTTGGGCAGCCATCAACCCTTTTTATCACAGTCTCATATGTGCATCCTTCTATTGTATGTATAATGCATCTCTGGGACAGATCCTCATCACGGAAATAGTCGTGAGTGGGTGGCGGAAAGGGCTGGAAAATCACAGCATATTTTCTTTTTTCTGTTAAAACTTGATTTTATACATAGTGCACTATTAAAAGAATAATTAAAACAAAGAACTTTACCATAGTGTGGAGAACCTTGGTCAAAACAGTCTCATAGAAAGATGGCAGTAAGTATTCGTTGTTGTCGTTCATGAGATCCATATTCTGTTAATATATCATATAATAAATCACCTTATGCAATAGAAAATTAACATAAAAAGAAGCATATATAATAAATCATATTATGCAATAGTTAATACATAGAACATAGTGAGGATTAAGAGAAAATTAACAAAGATTTCACCTTCAACTTTGCGATGTCTTCTTTGGTTGAGCGGCAGAAAAGTATTAGCCTTTGACAATGAAGTGTAACCCTAATTTTTGTCTACTTTATATGAAGTCTGCCTTTATTGACCCATAACTACCCATATTAATACACGACTTTTTCATAAGACTTAAATATTGTGGCTAGGTTAGTTGTATGATTTTGCTAGGTTAGTTGTCTGTTGATGCTAGGTTAGTTGTCTAACGCCGTTAGGGTAGTTGCTTTTTATTGCTAGTTTATATGTTTCTTGCTGGTACGTTATATATCATAAGTTGCTAGGTTATTACTTACATGCTGCTAGTTTAGTTGCTTTTTGTTGCAAGGTTAGTTGTCTAATGCTGCTAGGTTAGTTGTCTGTTGATGCTAGGTTAGTTGTCTAACGTTGTTAGGGTAGTTGCTTGTTGTTGCTAGTTTATATATTGCTGGTACGTTAGATATCATAAGTTGCTAGGTTATTACTTACATGCTGCTAGTTTTTTGCCTTTTTGTTGCAAGGTTAGTTGTCTAATGCTGCTAGGTTAGTTGTATGTTGTTGCTAGTTTATTTATTCTATGCTGCTAGGTTAGTTGTTGTAAGTTGCTTGGTTATTACTTTCCTGTTGCTAGGTTAGTTGCTTTTTTTTTGCTAGGTTAATTCTTTCTTCCCGCTAGGTTAGTTGTGTATTTGTTGCTAGGTTAGTTGCCTAATGATGCTAGGTTAGTTTTTTATAGTTGAAGGTTATTGTCTAATGCTGCTAGGTTATTTTTTGTAATGCTGCTAGGTTAGTTTTTTTCTGCTACTAGGCTAATTGTTTAAAGCTGCTAGGTTAGTTCAATTTCGTTGCAAGGTTAGTTGTATGTATATGCTATGTTTTCTGAAATAATACTATGCAATAACAACACATCAAATTTCTATTTATTAAAAGCAGAAATGTCACTGGTCTTATTACAAGTTCTACTATTAAGATTTCCCACTTCTCCACATTTTCCACAACGTCTTTTCAACTTTTGACTTTCTTTGATATATTTTTCTCGCTGTGACAACAATCGGCTTTTTCTGCTGCTTCCGCTCCCCTTATTTTTTGCTTGCTGTGGTGGCAGGATATCAACCTCGAGATTTGAAACAGATCCACAGAACTCTTGTATCACAACTCCTTTACTTAGTATTGAACTTGAAACTTGATGTGCACCCAACAAATGGTTCTTTTCTTCATTTATAATCCTCGATAATCGTTCCAATTTATCATCATTACCTTCAGCAAGACTTATACAACAATAAAAATCAGACCATAGATTGTTTAGATATGCATTTCTCTGATTTTTGCCATCAAGTGGATTTAATCTTGCATTATCAATACCATGTCCAGAAGAAGCAACCTTAAGCCAACGGTTGAGGAGGTATTTCTCTGGTATTTTTTCTAAATCCTTGATTAGCATTATTGCGTGACGACATAACAATCCAAACTGTTGAAACTTTTTGCAGCTGCAATCTACCCAATCCCCGCACTTATTAAGAATGAAGTCAATACCATCTCGACCAACTTCTACAACCTTATATCTGGTTGTTTCATGCTCCTTTTCAATATGCACAGGCACACATCTGAAACATGCTGCTTCAATCTCCATTTGCACCTCTGAAAACACTGTTTTTGTGTAAACTTTTGCAGCATGTTTTTCAATTTGTAACGGTGTCTTGCACTCAGGAGGTGCTGTCACACATTCATGATTCAGCTTCCTTATAACATGCCTTTGTGAATCCATTGCACTTTCAAAATGCATAAAGAACTCAACTAAGTTTGCTTGAGGAGATATGTAGCTTCCGAACCAACTATTAACACTCTCAGACCTAGAAGTTGTTTTCAGTAGGCCACCCATTTTGACATCCTTAAAGTATGCTGGTATCCACGACTTTCTAATCTGAAATAGATTGTTAAACCACTGATTCTCTGTTAAGGCAAAATCATTCATCAATCTTCTCCACTTTTCTTCAAATTCATCAGGATTTATGTAAATATCCCACACAATTTCATTCAGCCTTTTGATGAAGTTATTATCCTTGGCTAATGTAGGACCAACCTTTACATTTACCTTTTCCATGATATGCCACATGCACAAACGATGTCTTGCCTGTTTGAAAGTCGCCTGAATTGCATTCTTCATAGCAGGATCTTGGTCAGTAACAATGTAATATGGTTCATTTCCCATAGCTCTCAAAAAATTTTCCAATAACCAAATGTATGATTCCACATCCTCTTTAACCATCAATCCAGCTCCAAATGTGACACACTTTTTATGGTTGTCAATTCCTGTAAACGGCACAAACACCATTTTGTACCTGTTTAAAGATAGAAAGCAAATCAGAATAATAAATGAAATTGTTAAGTAGTATATTAGTTGCAAGTTTATGATATATAACTATCCTAGCAGTTGTCTGTTGTTGCTAGGTTAGTTGTCTATTGCTGCTAGGTTAGTTATGTATAGCTGCTAGGTTAGTTGTCTGTTGTTGCTAGGTTAGTTATATGTACCTGCTAGGATAGTTATATAACTCTGCCAGGTTAGTTTTATCACGTTGCAATGTTAGTTGTATGTTGCTAGGTTAGTTGTCTTATTCTGCTAGGTTAGTTATCTGTAGCTGCTGGGATAGTTATCTGTAGCTGCTAGGTTAGTTGTCTGATGTTGCTAGGTTAGTTCTCTGCTATAGCTAGCTTAGTTATCATACGTTGCTAGGTTAGTTATATCTAGTTGCAAAGTCAGTTTAACTCACATCCTACTAGAAAGCATACATTACATATAAATTAGAGTCAAGACAAGGGAAATGTTTGCGTACCTGTTAGTGTTGTAGGTTGCATCAAATGAAACAACATCTCCAAACATGAGGTAATTTTTTCTTGAAATCTGGTCAGCCCAAAAGATCCTGCTTAATTGATTATTTTCATCCACAGCATATTCAAATGCAATGTCCGGGTAAACTTCCTGCTTGTTGAGAAATTTCTGAATGATGAGTTGTGCATCTGCCCCCGACATGTAAGTCATAAGTTCTCTTTTGAAGTTTTTGAAATCAATTGCCAGAGCACCAACATTTTCATATCCTCCAACCATTTCCTTGTATAACCTGTGTGTTTTAGCAGGTCCAATGTTGGCTTTTACGCAATTAAGGACAAACTTCTGATGGCCATAGTTCAGTTGCCTGTTTGCATTCAAATAATGTGCTTCCAACGTCAAACTGTGGCTGTGTTTCTCTTCGAAATATGTAATTTTGTATCCTTTTCCATCATCGTATTCAAACACTGCCCGAGCCATGCAACCAATTCTTTTTGAAACACGTTCTCGATGAACTCCTGTTGAATTTTTGGGTCTGGATTGTAGTTTAAATCCTTCCTTGCTGCAAACTATGAATTTTTTTCTCACCATCCCACTTCTAAAACGTTTTTTTGTACTAGTACGAACATCAAATCCACCATTTGCTCCATAGTTTCTGTAATATTGCATCCCAATTTCCAGATTCTCAAAGAGCATGCCAACTTTTGGTCTTACATCTTCTTTGACGATTGGTATCCAGTACTTTGTTGAATTTGGTGATATCACCAATTGAAATTGACATCCATCATGTGTAATACCTGTTGCAAAATATCATACAAAAACATTAGCCTTAATAATTCCAAATGCAAGGTTATTTTGTATCGTGTTGCAATGTTAGTTGTATGTTTGCTGCTAGGATAGTTATATCTATTTGCAAGTTTATATGTCTCTTGTTGCTAGGTTAGTTGTCTCTTGTTGGTAGGTTTGTTGTCTTTTAGTTGCTGGGTCAATTATCTGTAGTTACTAAGTTAGTTATATTTATTTGCTAGGATAGTTCTCTGATGCTGCTAGGTTAGTTCACTCATGCTGCTAGGTTAGTTGTCTCATGCTGCTAGGTTACTTCTCTCATGCTGCTAGGTTACTTCTCTCATGCTGCTAGGTTAGTTGTATGTAGGTGCTGTGTTCGTTTTATGTGTTTGCTAGGTTACTTCTCTCATGCTGCTAGGTTACTTTCTCTCAGCTAGGTCAATTGTCTGTAGTTGCTAAGTTAGTTATATTTATTTGCTAGGATAGTTCTCTAATGCTGCTAGGTTAGTTGTATGTAGTTGCTAGGTTTCTTCTCTCATGCTTCTAGGTTACTTCTCTCATGCTGCTAGGTTCGTTTTATGTGGTTGCTAGGTTAGAACTCTGTTCTGCTAGGTTAGTTGTCTACTGCTGCTAGGTTAGTGATCTAGTGCTGCTAGGTGTTAGTTATATCATGAATCAAAATTCCAGAATAACATGGACAATTTATTCAACATTATCAGCAACATTATATAATTTGAACAACTGCATCAACATTATATAATATTCTTGCCAGAAAACAGAGACTCTACAAAAATCAAAATTGCAGATAAGCACGAACAATTTTTTCAATATTACGTGATTGATTCTAATTGAATAACTCGATTTTCATTCATGGTGAATTCATCAGCAACTATTTTATTTAAAGTCAGTATACCTTCTTCCATTAATGGCGCAACTGGAGTTGCTTCGATCTCCATTGAAGCTGCTTCCGTCGACATTTGTAGATAAATTTGATGAAATCGACTTTTTTTTCCCTGGATATTTTTGACGAGCAGTTGAGTTTGCCTATAGAAAACGAGAGTTAAACCTAATCAGACGATGAAATCGAACTTCAAATTGATAAGGAAATCGAGATTGAGAAAGAAATCGCAGAGAATCGTGATTGAGGAGGAAATCTGAGATATTATTTCCGATTTTGTGTGCGCGCGAGCTGAAGGTTTATAATTATATATACCTGATGCTGACCGTAGATTTAAAAGGCAGATTCAACGGTTGAGATTGGATCTCACGTCCACATTTTAAGAGGTGGACCCATTGGATCCGTCCCCTATATATATATATATATATATAGATAGAAGGGATCATATGAGAATGGTAGATAGTGAAAGAAATAAGAATGAATTGGTACCGCTGGATCTATCATATAAATGGTTATGATCAAGTCAAAAATTAGTCAATCATTAATGACAATACGGTAAATTAACATACATTATAGTCAAATGGACACATTTGGCCAATAATTAAGGACAATATGGACATTACACATTTACCACACATGACAATGGGTCCCACACACACCATTATCGGTCAAATCTCTCTCTCTCTCTCTCTCTCTCACTGTTTCTCTCTTTCCATCTCTGTATATCTCTCTCGCTTGTATCTATCTACCAGTCCAAGTATTGTCTCTGAATATCGCTTGTATATCTCTGAATATACTTGAACACACACACCACACACACGCCACCAACCCGCCACCGCAACACCACCTGCCGCCACATCCCTCGCCGGCGCATCCGCGCGCCGTAGTCCGTATATATCACAACCTGAGCATCCACCGTCCACCGGAATAAGGTTGGGTCACCAAGTCGGCGGTCGTCGGCCAAAGCCCAAGCTTTACGCCGGTCGGTCGACCCACGCTGTCGCACCTCCAGCCCTCACCGTCTGTCACCCGCTCCTCCGCCACCGGCAACGTCTCATCCGCCGGCCTCCTCAAGGGCGTGAAAATGATAATTGATGGATGAATCTCAAACAGCAAAATTAATCTCATAACCCTCATCATATTCAGTATATTGAGAGAACTAATTAATTTATGTGCAATTCCAATTTGTTAACCTTTGGGGTGAATTGAATTGTGAAATCAAATTTCAAATTGAAATTATGAAAGGACGCGTCTGATATAAGTAATTGGGGTGGGCTCTTGAGAATTTGATTAGGTGGGGACTTGATTGCAATTATATAAATTTTTAATATATTACAATTCAAGTCATGGGTTAAATGTGTAATTAATGAAAAACATAATTATTATTTTATTGTAGGGAATAGATTGCAATTATATATACTTTCAATATATTACAATTCATGTCAAGAGTTAAATGTGTAATTAATGAAAAATATAATTATTATTTTAATATTTGAACTTAGTTTTATATTATATAAAAAAATAAAATAATGTTACTTTTTGTATAATTTTGTCTGGTTGGTGAATTTGGAAATTTTAAAAAACAAGTACGATATGAAATAAATGTAATTTTAAGAATAAACACAAATAATTGAAACGAAATGTAAATTTTCGAATTGACAAGTTTAGTTGGGTCGATATTGTGCAATCTGACAATCATTAACGTGCAATTCGTGCAAATTTAATGTGCAATGATACAAACACAAAAATATTAATATTTGTTATATAGTTCGATTGGTTCGGTTATTTTATTTATTTTAAAAAACAAAGCAATCATCGAACCGAAATAACCATGATTTTAAAAGTAAAGACGGATAATCGAACTGAAATATAAATTTTTTAACAAATAATTTTAGTTTGTTCTGAATTTATTGTTATTGTTGGAGAAATAATTTTTTATTTATATTAAAATTATATTTAGTAAGTTAATAATTTTATTTATTGTTTTTTGTTGAAAAAAAATTGAGTTCGATCGGTTTCGTTCACTATTTTGTGCTATCTAATAGTCGTGATAAAGTGCAACGTGTTATTTTATAAGGTGCAACGTGTTGTATTATAAAGTGCAACGTGATGATATATAAAGTGCACTACTGTAATTTTGGTACATTATCTTGTGTTTTTTGTGGATAATGCTTGTGTTTTTTGTCGATAGATGATGTGGTGGATGTTAAAATTAAATTTATGTTGTGTAGTATTTTTTGCTGTGTCTGTTGACGTTAATTCTGGAGTGCGGTGATAAAGTGTAGCTTGTTTTATACAGTGCAACACTTTATTGTATAAATGCAACGTGTTGTTTTATAATGTGCACTACTTTATAACATATTAAATTTTTTAAGTATTCTGTATTTTACTTATTATTAATATTTATATTAAAAATTGTTATAAATCATATATTTTTTCATAAACTAAATTAAAAATCAATTTAAATCTATAAAATTGTATATATGTCCCTAAACATTCCCTAATTTATAAAAACAATAAATGAACCTTAAACCCCCAAATCAATTTTTTTTTCTAAATCTCCAAATCAATTCTGGTAACGCAAAACATTCCGACCGGCTTGAAATCGGTTTGCTTCCTTCTTCCTCGCTAATAGAACGCCGCGTTCCTGCACAGAACTCTCACACTGGAGGGGTTTTCTGGTGAAGAGCCTCCGATGCTTAAGTCAGTATATGTTTGTTCAATTTTCCAAAGTAAAGAATGGATAAATCGTAAACCCTAATAAAAGACCCACTCCCATATATATAGGAGTGAGATACCTGCCCTAAGAGCTGCCCGGATATTGGTGAGTTGTCCTGCCCACGCTGCCCGTCCGTACACACACAGTGTGCGTGTTGTCAGAAATGTCAGGGGTGTCAGAGGTGGTTGTTGCCACTATCACTCAGCACCAATACGTTTTCGCCACGTGCCCCCCTCTGAGCTGAGGGGAATTATTCCCTTGCGCAAACCGTTGGGATCTCCTGACATCACTCACGCGCCCACTCGCGTTCAGGTCACGCTCTCGACTACTTCCTACCTGTTGCGTGCTCGATCTGATCGAGCTCTCCCTTACTAAATCGATCCTCGACCAGCTCTGCTATTCTGCTCGATCTATTCCGTTTTGGTCGATCATCCTTCAACCAACGTGGTTTTCTCCACCCTATGCCTGCCCGACCGACATGATGGACCGGTCTGCTCCTTAGTCGTATAATATCCCATATCATCTAGTCCCCCCCACTCTGGTCGAGTCTGAATGACTCGATTCTAAGAGTGGATTCGAGTTGTCTTCTTCGTTCTACTTATTTTTTCGATCATTTTTGTTGGTGTCGCCCTCTGGTCTCCTCTCTCGATCACTTTTTCATTGATGTCGCTATCTGGCATTTCCTCTCGATCACTTTTGTTGATGTCACTATCTGGCCTTTTCTCTCGATCACTTTGTTGATGTTGCTACCTTTCCTCGACCACGTGGTTTCTTTTATCGCACGCTATGATTGCTTTTTATTTCTTTTTATTATTAGCGTGATTCCGCCTGCCACATGTCTTCCTTCTCTGTACTTTTAATCATCATGTCTTCTCGCGATTTGTGTCGCTTCGATATCTACGCCTCTTTAATTGTTTCCGCCGTTTCTTTTATCTACCGGTCATATTCCCCAAACTCTTCACCTTATTCATCTGTACTCCTATAAATACGATACTTAGTCATTTTTGCAGCTTTTCTCACCTTTGCGATTTTGAACCTTCTTTGCGCTCCACACTTTCTCTCTGCAAATTGTTCTTGCCTACTCTCGGCGCCTTTTCAAGCAATTTCCAGCAACCACTTCTCCACCGCGACCATGAGTAAGCCTCCTGTGCTCCAATTTTATATTTACGTGTGTTTATTTTGTCAATTTTTCGATTTTCCTGTTGCTTCTTCCTTTTCCCCAATTCTTCTCGCTTCGCTTGCGGCAAAAACCCACCTTTCTTGCTTTTCGAAACCCTAATTCCTCTTCTCTTCCCCTCAATTTTTTGTTCTACTTTTCAGATTCCGCTGATTCTAACACACCGAACCATCAGTTCAGTGAGGATGAGACAAGCGCATCGTCTTTTCCTGTTCGCCAGCCTATTCCTCACTCGCCTTCTCGCTCTGTTGAGGAAATCTACAATCCCGTTCCCCTCAGTGTTCTACACCCTTCTGATTACGCCACACCTTCTTCTCCTCGCCAGCCTGCTCGTCTGATTGATGAATCGGACGAGGATGCCCTTAACCACATCCCTCTCAATTGCCGTCGGCCGGCTTTTGGGACCTCTGACGCCTTTGAAGAGGCTCTCGATGCCGCCGAGGTAGCCACGGGAGGTGGTGAAGATGATGTTCCCAACACTCCGTGTTTGCCAAAGTCGCCTCTTCAAGTAAGCCAAAACGAAATGTCTCTCCCTCGCCTATCTTAAAACCTTCCAACACTTCTCCTTCACCAACCCGCTCAGGCCCTACTACTGCACCTTCCAAGCCTACCAAGAAGAGGAGGTAAGTCAAGGCTTCTTCCTTGAATCAACCCCCTTCTCACTCTCTCATCGCCGGCTGGTTGGACATTAACGAGGTTGGTCACCCGACTAAGTGGGCGTTCGTATCTCCTGGTCCTAAGGACACGTATGACAATCCCCCCAAGGGTTGTTATACATTTTTCGAAGTTCAGTTTAAGCTTGGTATCCGCTTTTCATTGTGCCAAGATCTGATCGACATCTGCCGGTGGTTCGATCTGCCCTTGAACCAGCTTCCTCCCAATGCTATCCGGTTCATTACCATTTTCATCATCCTTTGCCATGTCCGTCTAGGTCGGCTCGACCTCGATTTTTTCCACTATTGTTACGCCCCTTCGAAACACCCTCAAGGGCTCTACCTCAAAGGCCGAGCCGATATTCATTTCATCTCTGACACCCCTACCAATGTTCTGAGGTGGAGAGATAGGTTCGCCTTTGTCGAGCCTAGTCCTGCCTTCCCTTGGGAGCCAACTCCATGGCGCAAGGAGCTCACCCGCGATAACGCGGTGCCTCCTCAGAATGCCCTCTTCGACCAACGGATCGCTGTGTGGAACACTAAGCCTGTTGCGTCGAAGACTCTACTTGAGGATGAAAACCTTTTGCATTTCTGTGGCCTTCTCACTCATAAATCACTTCCCCTTCCTTCCCAAAAGATATTCGATCTTATTCGAATTGTAGACGATCCAGGTATTTGTATTTTTATTAAGTGTGTCGGCATTGTTGTATGATTTTACCTGTTGTAACTCTAGCTTTGCTCATGATCTCTGACAGAGATGCCGACTATTTCCGTGCCCAAGAGGAGTGCTCCCCTAAAAAAGAAACAACCTGGTGAGGGGTCGAGCTCAAAACCAGCTAACTCGACCGCCTCCCAGTCTGCCCGCTCTGCTTCGCCTCCTCCCGAGAGGTCCGTCGAGCTGCCTTCTTCAACCAACCCTCCTACGGGCCTGCAACCCGAGGAGCCTGAGCAAACGACGCAGCTCGAGAGACCAATATCCCCTCGGCCGCTCTCACCTCCTCGCGACCAGACTACTCCTATCATTCATATTCCCACCTCTCCCGAGAAAAGTCATCTCGAGGAGAGTCAGCCCAAGCGATCCCTTGCTGAGGGGGATGAGGGTATCCGCAAGCGTCGTCGCGTCGAGGAGACTGCCCTCTCGATCACTACACTTGACGGTCCGGGGTTCTCGCTTTACCTCCGAGATATTCTCCCCCCGGTCGACCGTCCCACCGACCGTTATAATGACGGTCACACTCTTCGGGATCGAGGCCAGCGACTTGCCCATTGGCTGGCTCAGGTAGCTTACCGTCTCTTGATACTTATCTACCTTCGTTCCATTTTCTTCCAGTATTATCGCTCTAACACTTTTTATTACGCGCCTTTGCAGGGAATGGTCGAGCTTGTGCCGTTGATCGAGCAGACGCTGGCGAGCCCTGGTCGGTCTATCTCAGCCCTCGAGCGCAGCAATCTCCAGCTCGGCACTCACCTGGAAGAAACCGTCATTAAGGCCAATGCCCTTCACGAGAGGCTGAAGGAATCGGCCGCCCGAAATAAGGCCCTCTCTGCTGAGAAAGAGACGCTCGAGGGGTCTCTGAAATCTTTCGATGAGGCCCTTGCAACCGAGCGCGCAGAGAAGGAGGCCCTCATGGCTTCCAAAAGGGCTCTCGAGGCTGCCCTCGAGGAAGAGAAGTCAGCTCGGGCACGTGAAAACGTTATTTTCGAGCAGAGGGCTAAGCCCTTGATCGATGAGGCTGCCCTTCCGGCTCCGCGGATGGTCTTTCCCACAACCGCCGGTCGACGTTTCCTACAAGCTTATCGCGAACAAGTGGTGGCTGCTTTCAAACAGTCGCCCTAGTATCTGAAGGATGTGCAACATTATGGCACTCACTGCTTTGGGGCCATAATGCAACAAGCAGGGGTCCAAGTGGCCGAGGATGGGTTCGAGGAGTTCAACATGGAAGCCATATGGGATGCTATGCCCAAGGCTTCCGTCGGCTATCAAAGTGCCCTCGACCTTCCTGATGACCACGACTGGTGGTCTGGCTTGTTCGAGCTCGTCGTGGATCAGGACGATCTACTAAAACGTACTTTCAAGCTCCCGGCCGGCTACGTTCCTCCTCTGTCCCGTCAAGTCCAGTCCACTGACGGAGCTGGGTCCACTTCTGGCTCAAGTCAGCCAAATGAGCCTCGACAGCAGCTCGAGCAAGCTCCTGCTGATGGCGGTGCCAATGCCAGACAAACTGTCCAGGATCCAAAGAATACCTCTTCTTGATTTCGTTGTAATTTTAATTCCTTTTGTACTTGTTCGCCTAAGAGAGTGTTTTTTCGTTGAATGAATGTCATCAAATTTGAAGCATGCGTAATTTCCTTGTCATTCCCTGGTAATGCGTTTGTTAAAGTGTTTAATTTGGTCATCGACGAGTATATGCTGCCGCAACATGTCGATGCCATGTGAATCCACTTGAATCACTCCATTTACCTCCTCGATCAATCGTAATTAACTAATAAATCTTGATGATTTGAATACCATTATACATGTCCACCCTCGAAGGGGTGGTCGTAACATGCGACCATCCAGCCTTTCGGCCTTAGTCGTGATGGATTTTTTGTCTTCGAGCACATGTCCACCCTCAAAGGGGTGGTCGTTACATGCGACCATCCAGCCTTTCGGCCTTAGTCATGATGGATTTTTTGTCTTCGGGCACATGTCCACCCTCAAAGGGGTGGTCGTTACATGCGACCATCCAGCCTTTCGGCCTTAGTCATGATGGATTTTTGTCTTCGAGCACATGTCCACCCTCAAAGGGGTGGTCGTTACATGCGACCATCCAGCCTTTCGGCCTTAGTCATGATGGATTTTTTGTCTTCGACCAATCATTCATCATAGGCCACCACATATATGCAATGAAATTAAAGCAATCAATCAGGCACAGTATTGAAAGTTGAACAGAAATTTCATTAACTCAAATTGGGAATTTCAGTACATCATTTTGTTGTGGATAGTTTCCGACAAGAGAAAGAAAAGACAAAAATTTTAAACATAATATTTCTTCAAGTTAGCCACATTCCATGACCTGGGGAGTGATCGACCTTCAGCATCCTTGAGTGAATATGCACCTCCCGCGTGAACTTTCTCGACCAAGTATGGTCCTTCCCAGTTGGGTTCGAGCTTACCCACGTGCTTCAACACGTCCACCCTTTTCCAGACCAGATCGCCCACCTGGAATCTCCTCATCTTGACCTTCCTGTCATGCGCTGCCCGCATCCTCTGCTTGTACGCCTCGACTCTGATCGAGGCTTGTTCCCGATGTTCTTCGATTGTGTCCAGGGCTGCCATCATTAAGTTCTCGTTCTGCTCAAGATTATATGTGCTCGATCTTTGTGACTGGATCTCGCTCTCGATTGGGAGCAATGCCTCCATGCCGTAAACCAGGCTGAATGGTGTCTCTCCCGTGGTCGATCTTGGTGTTGTCCGATACGCCCAAAGTACTGAAGTGAGCTCGTCGACCCATGCTCCCGACGCCTTCTCCAATCTTGTTTTCAGGCCGTTTAAGATGATTCTATTGTCACCTCGACCTGTCCATTGGCTTGCGGATGAGCAACTGACGCGAAGTGTTGCTCGATCTTCAAGTCTTCGCACCATGCTCAGATCCGCTTGCCATTATATTGCGGCCCATTATCGGACACCAACACCCTTGGAACACCAAACCTGCAGCAAATATTGTTATATAAAAATTGTATGACTTTTTCTTCCGTGATTTTTGCCAGCGGCTCAGCCTCCACCCACTTCGTGAAATAGTCCACTGCCACGATCAAAAATTTTCTTTGACCAGTTCCCTGCGGCATCGGCCCCACCAGATCAACGCCCCACTGCGCAAATGGGATAGGGGCACTTATCGTCGTCATCATTTCCGCAGGTTGGTGAATAAGTGGCCCATGTTTCTGGCATTGTAAACACTTCCTCACCATCATCTTCGCGTCCTCCTTCATGGTCGGCCAAAAATATCCTGCTCGCAGTATCTTCGCTACCAAAGACCCTGCCTTACTGTGATCGCTGCAACATCCCTCGTGGGTCTCCCTCAACACGTGTCGGCCCTCTTCTTGCGTCACACATCTTAGGTGAGGTCCGGCATACGACCTCTTATACAACACTCCATTATGCTCGAAAAACCTCCTTAACACCTTCACCCTCCTTCTCTCAACTCCTTCAGTATCAAAGTTCTCCAATCGTCGACCTCTTCTATCTCCGCTACCTCATGCTCGACCGCACTTCTCTCCATGTGCAGCAAAGTGACACTTCTGCTCTTACAGTCGACCAGATTCTGCGCGATTTTGGATAGCAGATCTGCTCGACCATTCTCACCTCGGGGTATTTGCACTAATTCGAACGAGCTAAACTCCACCCTCAATCTCTTCATTTCCTCGACATACCACTGCATTCTTTCCTCCTTCACCTCAAAGTCCTCCTGAAACTGGCCTACCACCAACTGAGAATCAGAATACACTTGAATTTTGCGAGCTCCACCTGCTATGGCCAGCTGCATCCCTTTAATAACCGCCTCATACTCTGCCTCATTGTTCGATACCTTGAACTCGACTTTGACTGCGAACTCCAAATTGTCTCCTTTGGGCGAGATTAGAACAATGCCCAAGCCTCCTCCAACTCTCGACACCGAGCCATCAGCAAACATTTGCCAAACCCCTTCTTCTTCCTCCTCCCCCTTCGTACCCTCTTGTATGAAATCCGCCAATGCCTGTGCCTTTATCGCCCTCCTTGGCTCATATGCTATCGTGTATTCACTCAACTCGACCGCCCATTTGACTAGTCGACCTGATACCGAAGGTCAACCTAACGTCTCTCCCAATGGCATATTCGTTCTCACCTTCACCTTATGGCCTAGAAAGTACGGCCGCAACTTTCTTACGGTTACTACCACCGCTAAAGCACACTTCTCGATCTCCAAATATCTCCTTTCCGCCCCTTGCATCACTTTACTCACATAATAAAATGGAAATTGCACTGCGCCTTCTTCCCTCAAGAGAACCGAGCTTACCACCATTTCTCTGATAGATATATACAACACTAAGTCCTCCCTCGGAACTGGTTTAGCTAATAGAGGCAAGTTAGCTAACACCTTTTGTAACTCCTCGAATGCTCTCTGGGCCTCCTCCGTCCATTGGAATTTTGAGCTCTTTCTCAACGTTCGAAACAAGGGCCCACTCTTTTCCGCCACCTTGGATATGAAGCGGCTCAAACCCGCTATCCTGCCCGTCAAAATCTGCACCTCCTTCACTTTTGTGGGTGGCTTCATCTCGATCACCGCTTTCACCTTCTCTGGGTTGACCTCGATCCCTCTCTTCGTTACCATGTACCCCAGGAACTTCCCCGACTTCACCCCAAAAGAACACTTAGCGGGGTTCAGCTTCATGTCATATCTCCGCAACGTCAAGAACGTCTCCTTCAAGTCATTCACGTGATCGGCCTCTACCTTACTCTTCACCAGCATATCATCGACATACACCTCCATGTTCCTCCCCAGCTGTTCCTTAAAGATCTTGTCGACCAACCGCTGATACGTTGCCCCTGCATTCTTTAAACCGAAAGGCATCACCACATAACAATAGGTGCCTCTGCTCGTAACAAAACTCACCCTCTTCCTATCCTCTCGAGCTAAAGGGATTTGGTGATATCCCTGGGATGCATCCATAAGACTGAGCAACTCACAACCTGCGGTAGAATCGACCAACTGATCGATCCTGGGCAAAGGATACAAGTCTTTCGGACACGCCTTGTTTAAGTCACGAAAATCAATACACATCCTCCACTTTCCCCCAGACTTAGACACCATCACCGTGTTCGACAACCATTCAGGGAACTGGATCTCCTTAACGTGCCCCGCCTTCAACAACTTCTCAACCTCCTGCTCGATCACTTTGTCCATTTCCGCGCCGTGGTGTCGCCTTTTTTGTTTCACTGGCCTCACCGTTAAGTCGATGTTCAAATGATGTTCTATCACCTCCGCCTTTATCCCTGTCAACTCCTCCGCCGTATACGCAAAAGCATCCGCGAACTCTCTGATCAACCCAATCAATTTCGACCTTATAGGTTCCTCAATCTCCTTACCTACCTGAAATATTCTCTCTTCGCACCCTTCTACCATCTGGACCTCCTCAATCTCCCCTCCTGGCTGCATCTCCACCTTCTCCTTCCCCTAATCAGCTCTCTCCTTCTCTTCTCTTGACCTCGAGCCTCTAGGTCGGCTCGATACTCCCTCTTCAAGCTTCGCTCGCTTCCTCGAGAGCTGCTTATTATTGCTCACCGTGGTCTGATAGCAACTCCTCGAGGTAAGCTGATCTCCTGCGACCTCACCAACGTTTTCCCCCATCGGATATTTGATCGTCATGTGGTACGTCGACACGACCGCCTGGAAAGCATTTAAGCTGGTCCTTCCCATGATAATGTTGTACGAGGACTCTGCTCCAACGACCACAAACCTCACCATTCGCACCTTCCTCGTCACTCCTTGCCCCAAGGCAACGGAAAGGCTCACCTCTCCCATCGGCATCACCTCGCCTCCGTTGAATCCATATAGGGTTGTGGTCACCGGCTTCAAGTCGAGGTTGAGCTCCTTGTTTATCTGCACAAAACAATCATAAAACATCACATCCACCGAGCTCCCCGTATCGATAAACACCCTCTTCACATCGAAACCAGCCACCTCCGCCGTTATCACCAGTGCATCATTGTGGGGTAATACTACTCCCTCTGCATCCTCCGCTCGAAAACTTATCTCCGGCATCCGAGCAGTGATCCCCACCTCCTCTCTCTTCCTCTTCATCGCTCGAACATGGCCTTTCCTTGCATTGTTCGAGTCCCCATCAGTCGGGCCCCCCGAGATCATATAAATCGTTCCTCTCTTCACTGGGCCTTGATCCTCCTGACCTCCTCGATCTTGACTCCCTCGTCTCCTCTTGCCTCCTCGATCACCCCTTCCTCCTCGGGGATCGCCTTCCTCATCATCATCTCGATCACTCCGCTCCACCGAGTCCTCTCGACACTTTTCTTTATCCTTCCCCTTCGCCTTTCCTTCGTACACGAACTCCTTAAGATACCCTGCCCTGATAAGGCGCTCGATCTCATCCTTGAGGTGCCTGCACTTCTCTGTTTTGTGCCCATAATCTTTATGAAAATGGCAATACTTGCTCGACCTAGGCTGTGCCGGCCCCTCACGCCTCGACTTCGGCCACGTCACATCCCTATCCTCTATCTTCTTCTCAATAGCCATCAACACCTCTCCTATTTTCGCATTAAGGGGCGTAAAGTGTTGGAACCGCATCTCCCCAAATACCAGTCGATCCTTCCACCTGTCTTCTCGCCCACGATCAATCCTACCACGCCCCTCTCTTCTGGGCGATCTCCTTCCCGGGGATACTCTTCGAGGCGAGCTTACCCTTCCTTTCTTCGGCTCTAGCTTAGCCAACTCTTCCAACTTAGCAAACTCGGCCTCCGTTTTCTCCAAATTAATATACTTCTTAAAACTTTTTAGCACATCGTTATACGTACGAGCAGGGGTTTTGGCTAAAGATGTTCGACAAGGCCCTGCTCGCAAACTCCGTATCAACCCCCCAGCCTTCACCTCGTCCGAGGCCGTGGGGATCTCCAAACAAGTTTGATTGTATCGCGCGACATACTTGCGTAATGATTCTTTCTCCTCTTGCCTCATGGCCATCAACGTCAAATACGTCTTTTCCTATGCCACCGCACTCGCATACTGGGTCATCAGCTTTTCAACGATTTCATCAAAGTCCTTGATCGATCCATGAGGGAGCTGCTGAAACCAGTCGAGCGCGCCTCCCCTCAAGGTCGACAAGAATGCCCTGCAGCTAACCGAGTCAGAATAACCATGCAACACAGCCAAATTCTCAAACGCCCTTACATGCCTCGACGGGTCAGTGGTCCCATCGAACATCAAACTCATGTCTCTGAAATTCGCAGGTAATGGTACAGCCAATATATCCCTCGAGAACGGATGTCCTCGAGCACGTCTTTCAGGTCGACCATCCATCTTAGCCTGCATCTGCCTCACCTGTTCCGCGAGCCTCTCCACCTCACGATCTCTTAAGGCTCCATCTCCTCCATAGCTAGACACGTCCTCATCCACCATCGTTGGTCCAGCAACCACTCGCGAAAGGCTTTGAGTGACCTGCTGAAGCGCTTGTGCCGCCGCGTTCGCCACCATCTGCTGCATCTCCTGCCTAGTCATCACCACCTGCTGGCCAGGACGCGGTTCCTCCACCGGCGGCGGCACCGCTCCTTGTACCGCCGCTCCTCGCTGCAGCGTCACGGCCAGATCTGGTTGAGGCAGTGTTGGGGTCGCCGCGCCTTGAGCTGTGCGGGTCTCCTGGGCCTGATTTGAGCCCACATCAGCCTCTGGTTGCACCGGCGTGACTTCTACACCTTGGGGAACAGGCATCGGAGTCACCGGTGTACGCGAGGGTCCAGAGAAGCCCGGAGGTGGGCCTTCTCCAAACGGCCTCGTCATCGTCCACGCATCATCGAACGATGCTTGAATCTCTCCTAGGAATTCCGTCCGCCATAGCCACCGAGCTTCAGAAATCTCAGCACACCACTTTTCGAACGAAAGTCCCACAGACGGCGCCAAATGGTAACGCAAAACACTCCGACCGGCTTGAAATCGGTTTGCTTCCTTCTTCCTCGCCGATAGAACGCCGCGTTCCTGCACAGAACTCTCACACCGGAGGGGTTTTCCGGTGAAGAGCCTCCGATGCTTAAGTCAGTATATGTTTGTTCAATTTTCCAAAGTAAAGAATGGATAAATCGTAAACCCTAAGAAAAGACCCACTCCCATATATATAGGAGTGAGATACCTGCCCTAAGAGCTGCCCGGATATTGGTGAGCTGTCCTGCCCACGCTGCCCGTCCGTACACACACAGTGTGCGTGTTGTCAGAAATGTTAGGGGTGTCAGAGGTGGTTGTTGCCACTATCACTCAGCACCAATACGTTATCGCCACGTGCCCCCCTCTGAGCTGAGGGGAATTATTCCCTTGCGCAGACCGTTGGGATCTCCTGACATCACTCACGCGCCCACTCGCGTTCAGGTCACGCTCTCGACTGCTTCCTACCTGCTGCGTGCTCGATCTGATCGAGCTCCCCCTTACTAAATCGATCCTCGACCAGCTCTGCTATTCTGCTCGATCTATTCCGTTTTGGTCGATCATCCTTCAACCAACGTGGTTTTCTCCACCCTATGCCTGCCCGACCGACATGATGGACCGGTCTGCTCCTTAGTCGTATAATATCCCATATCAAATTCGATCTCTAATGTGCAATCTGATAATCTAAGGCTTTTGAAAAGCTGGGTGGTCACTTATTTTGAACAATCCTAGACTTGGGTTGGGCAAGTGTTTGAAATCAAATTCCACCATGATAAAGTGCAACATATTATTTTACAAACTGCAATATGTTGCTTTATAAAGTGTAACGTGATAATCACATATAATTCGAACTATAAAGTGCAACGTATTGTTTTGTAAAGTGCAATGTGTCGTTTTATAAAGTGCAACGTGATAGTGTATAAGTCGAGCTACTGTAATTATTAAAAATATTTGTAATTATTAATAATATTTGTAACTATTAAAAACGCTCGTTATAATTTACTAAATTACATAGACTTGTTCATTAGTCGGTTCAATTTGTTCATAAATTTATCCAAATACCAAGATGTTTCCTTAAAAGTGCATGTGGTCTAACACTATCGTGTAGTATGACAATCACTAATGTGCATTTTGTTTAATACCATTGCACATTACTACATGTTTTATAATCAAATTATTTGTTTAAATAAAATTAACCTACATAATTTGATTGAGAACAAACAAATCAATTTATAAGAAACTGTGCAATACCATCAGCTTTATTGGGAACAAACAAATCAATATTTCTTCTTGCTATTCTTTTTTCAGTATCCAATAATCAGACACCTTAAAAAAAAAAGGAAAAAAAATACACTCCTTATGCAAATATAATGCACACAAACCATGCGCAGCTATACAAGTAACTGTGTGTGTGGTGATAAAACTCTTAAATTAATTAATTATACCCAAGGACTAAATTGAAATTTGATAAAACTCTTAAATTTGTAATTGGACCCTTTCAAATTGTCAAATTCTCAAACAATAGACCCACAATCCAAATTAATTCAGTCCCGTTTCTTGAAATCGGGCAGCGACTGTGTGTGCGGCGAGCCGTGTGTGTGTGCCGGCGGTGGCGGTGGCGGTGGCGGTAAGTTTCGACCGTGGATTCAATTCCTATCCATGGAAATCAGAGCACAGTCCGCGGTCGCCGAAATCCTTCAGAGACAATGAAGTCGGCGGCGGTGTGGGCAAAGTCATGGTGGAGGTAGGACGAAATGCGAGGCGGAGCCTCTGTGTGTGTATGTGTGTGTGTTTATAGTGTGTGTACGTGTTTACAGTGTGCGTGTATGTGTGTGTAGTTATACATGGTGAAGAGTGGCGACGAAGGCGGTGGCAGGGGAGGAAGAGGGGCGACGGTGGCAGGGGAGGAAGAGTGGCGACGGTGGCAGGGGAGGAAGAGTGGCGACGGTGGCGGGAGGAGGAGCACCTGGAGCTTGGTGGTGGCAGATATGGAGATGTGAGATTGAGAAGTGAGAGATGTGTGAGAGGGACGATGGAAAGAGAAAGAATGTGTGGTAGGAGAGAGATGTTAGTGGTGGGACCCATTTTTAATGTGAATGGAATATATAACGTCAGATATACCCTTATTGGTACATAATTTGTGACTTTTTTTGCTACCGTTGGATTATCGGATCTAAAAGCTAGGGTGTATTCTTATTTCTTTCATTGAGAACCATTCTCACCGGAGCGCGACCCTATATATATATAGGGTTAGGATCACATGAGAATGGTAGATAGTGAAAGAAATAAGAATGAATCTACAGAATTTATCATACGAATGATCATGATTAAGTCAAATTTTATTAATATCACTCAAACAAGTTGTGGCAATTCTATAATTAAATGGTCATATTGAGGAAAAATATATTCATTTGACCACTAACCAAGGGTATATTAGTCAATATAATTTTTTCCATCTAACCTAGTGGGTCCCACACCACCCACCCTATCTCTCTCACATACTCACACACACCTCACGCAACAGCACGCACAAACCCCGATGCACCACCTCGGCACCTCTACCTCCACCTCCGGCCGTCGACTTCCGACCACCGCCGTCAACACACCGGCTGGTTCTGTCACCACCGCAACCAACAATCAGTAGACCCGCCACCAACCTCCACCATCCCTGTCACCAACTACCACCATCACCGCCACCAACCACCACCATCTCCGCCCACAACCACCGCCAGTCCAGACACAAACCACCACCAGACTCGCCACCGGACTCGAAACACCACCGTCCAAACCATCGACCCTAACCACCAACAGCCCTGCCACAGCCGCGAACAGACCGGCCGCCGCACACCACTGTCTGCAATTACCCACCACCGACATCTACCCGCTCCGACTACCACCAGTCCAACCACCAACCACCACCAGCCCCGCCACCGACTCGAAACACAATCGGCCCCGCCATCGACACCAACCCTGCCACAACCGCGAACAGACCTGCCGCCCCACAGCCATATCACCGATGCACAACTACCGTCTGCAATTATCCACCACCGACATCTAGGCGCTCCGCCGCTCCAGCCAACACCAGCGTCGCCGTCAACCTTCGTCGTGGATGCCGTCCGCGTCGTCCATCTCCTCTTCATCTGTTGTCGATTTATTTAAGATGTCCAAGTTCCGACTGACACGATCCGCCGGCGGAATCGAGCACCTCCGACAATTGAACGATCGATTCGCTACATTTCCAGCAATTTGAAGGGAGCATTTCCGGCAAATTAATATGGCGTGGATTTTTTATTTTTTTATGTGGGGGGTGGAAACGTGAAACGAATTTGAGCGGATCTGGGGATAGTAGATCTGGAGTGAAACCAAAATTTGAGTGGATTTGAGCCCATTTTATTAAAATGAGGTATCTTACCATTTTTTTTAAACCTTAATTATTATTCCAATTAATTAATAGCTTAAATAGTTTATACTAACTTATTAACAATATAATAAATATAAATTATTGATAAGTAAATTTAAAATTAAATAGATAAAGCCGACATTGAACCGCAACAACCGGAATTTTAGAATATAAAACGATAATCAAACGAACATATAAAGTTTCAAATCGAAAAATTTTATTTCGGTCAGTTTTGACGTCTCTAGTGTGTAGTATGTGAGATATTAATGTGCATCTTATCTATCAATATCGTCCAAGAATTTGGAGTATATCATACATTAATCGAACAGATATATTTTTATTGCAGTCTATATTACGAACATAAATGATTGATTTAGTCGGTCAGTTATACGATTTAACCAAAATAACTGAATTACATTACTATGTATGTTTATAATATTGTAGTTACTATCTTGAAATTGAAAGTAAACTAATCGGCCAAATAAAAAATTTCGAATTGAAGTTTTTAGTTTTAATGGTCACTATTGTGCAATATATTGGTCATTTATGGGCAACCGGACAATCATAATACATAAAAATGTATTAATAATAATAATAATAATAATAATAATAATAATAATAATATTATATATTTCGGTTGGTTCGATTACTTCGTTATTTTAAAAAATAAATTTGACATCGAATAGAAAAAATTGATATTTGAAAAATAAAAATAGATAACCGATAAAAGATATAGAATTTTAAACTAGAAATTGTAGTTAGATCGGTTTATGACTATATTGTGCAATATGATAGTCATTAATGTACAATTTACCTATCACTATCGTGCACTTGTATCACATTCATTCTTAATGATTTGTTGCAAATCAAACTAAAACAAAACTGTAATAATCAATTTATTCGATCAATTAATCGAATTTTCCTAAATAATAGTAAGATTTATTATTTAAATAATGAAAAATATATATTTAGTATTTTAATATTTTACATTATTGCTTGGAAATAATAATGTGCACTCTCGTAGAAAATAATGTGCATTATCGTAGACAATAATGTGCATTCCAACTAACATTATTATGCAGACTATTGATTAGAAATTTTTATATGCATTTCAATTTTAGAAATTTTAATAATGTTGTAACGCCCCAAAACAGTAATAATATTCAGAACGGTTTCACTGCTCGACTATAAGTGAAATCCGTAAGTTTCAGAAATTTTCGAGTTATATTATTTATGCTAAATGCTCAAACATGATAAATTATTCTTTCAATAATTCTATCTCAAGTATAAGTTAAGGTTAATCCATTAATTTGGGTTATTAAATAATAGCAAGTCAATTCGAGAAATTACCGGACACGAACCCTAGTTGTCGTTCCGAGTATATTTTCCTAAGTCAAAAATTGAGAGTTGATATTTTAATACTTAGAATATTTTTCTAAGTGTGTTAGAATACCAAAGTCGAGCTTTGGACATTTTATATTGAGCCCTAGTGCTCACCCGAGNNG